>VMDO01004507.1:0-124280 GCA_007922755.1 Pedetes capensis | reverse complement strand
CTTCCTGAGAGAACCTGAGAGTTGCACCTCCAGGCCACTTTTCTTCACTGCTTCCCTGGAAGGGTTTGTACCTCCATTTAAAACCATTCCTTTGTTCTGTGATCCAGGGAGACTTGCAAATGCCAAGTCTCTTTAGCTCCCAGGCTAGAGGTTTAGGGTGCTGTGCCCAGGGCAGTACTTGCAAAAGTTGGGACACTTGTTGCATGGCATTATTTCCCTCTCTCTCATGGAGAAGAAAAGAAACTGCGTTTTAAAGCCCCTTTTCTGCCCTGCTGTATGGGAAGAGCCTGCAGCCATGGCACTGTGACATCTGATCCTGTCATATCTCAGAAGCTAAGCAGGGTCAGGCCTGGTTAGTACTTGGATGGGAGACTGCCTGGGAACACCAGGCTTAAGAGAAGGACCTGGCAACCTGCTTCCAGAAATCAGTCCACCATTGAAAACCCTATGAATAGCAGAGAAGCACTGACAAAGTGTTTTACCTGTTGTACCTAGGGTCACTATGAGTCGGATACCGACTCGATAGCACCTAACAGCAACAACATATGGGAAGAAACCCTCCTAAAGGTTACATGCCTATAACTAACTTCTGCTTCTTTACAGGGTTTAGAAAGACTCACATGTGCCTAGACCCTCTGCTCCCAGCACTAGGGGATTGAGGATCCAGTGTGTTAGGTGGAGGCTGTAATCGTTGGGCTGCTCCATGTATAGAATAACTCCTTCCGGGAGGGTTACTAAATCTGGAGTTATCTCTGGGGCACACCAGGAGAGAAGTCTGCAGAGATGCCAACCTACTTCTCACACTGCCAGTGAATTATTGTCTGTCTGCTCCTTTAGCTCCATGGGGCAAATTAGAAGCAAGGGCAGAGTTATCATACCAAGGAGGGTTTGGGGATGAAGGGGACATTTGGTTAATGCAAGGCACTGGAGTCTCAAATCCCAGTCCCAGCCCAGGCTCCATCATGAGAGCAGCCACGTAAATGGGTGACAGGCAGGAAGAGGCTTGGTATAGCCACTCACAAGCCTGTGTCTGGCCTCAGGGAATGGAGTGAAATGAGCAAAGAGAGGGCAAAGGAAATACCCTCCTCTAGTCACATCACAGCCTCCCAGGCCCTGTAGCCGTGGGCATGTCACTTGACTCCCCTGGAGTCATTACCCACATTGTGAACTGACACTAACCAGATGAGGTAGTGTCTGGGAGGGGGCAGAAGGGTGGAGGGGGGGAGGTGGGTGAGCAGGGCACAAGAGAGGAAGGCAGTCGCAGGGAGCGTCCCCTCAGTACAGCAGCTTCCCTCCAGGCGTCTCATGCTTAGCCGGGTTCGGACCCCAGGGTGGGGAATGTTCTCCTGAGCATTGAGCTGCTGCACTTGAGCAGTTCCCTCCTGGAAGAACTGGTTCTGTGAAGACACCAGGGGCTGAGTCTCCCAGGGGGCTGGCAAGGGGCCCATGGGCCAAAGGGAGCAAAGAAACAGGATAAGGGAGGGAGAGCGTGGAGATAGGGAAGAGGCATGGGGAGCGCTGGGGCTGCTCTGGGTGCTCAGAGATTGCGCGGTGGGAGTAACAGATGGGAGTAACAGAGGGCGAGGGGCTGCACATTCGTCCTGGTTTATTTCACAGGGACAAGGGCTTCAGGCACATTTCTGCTGATGTTCTTGTGCCCAGGATTTCAGGGCCTCATGCTTCAGACAATGGCTGGGTCATGCAATGAGGCTGGGGAGAGCCCACCTTCCACTCACAGGATGCTCATGCAGATGTTCCCACAGTAGGTGGAGCAGCAGATGTAATTCACTTGACACCTTTGAAAATAGGAACAGTGGTGGGTGCAGTCCTCGGAGCTGGGCCGCTTCTCACAGGCTGGGTTTTCTGACAAGGAGCAGGAGCAAGGGAACATTAGCAGCTGCCTGGAGAGCATCCTTTCCAGCTTCAAGCTGCTCCAAACCTCAGGACCCAGACCCCACTCACAACACTCCCAGGCTCTTCTCGGAACTTCCTTTGTGGAAGTTCCTCCCCAACTCCCGGTCTTCTGCAGTGTCTTAAATCCTGTGCCCCCTGCCACCCTGCTCACCTCCCCTATAGACCTCCATGCCTGGGCTTCTTGGACCTTCTCCATATACCTGCATCCAGGTCTGTGTCCCCTATGAGACATGCCTTGGTGAAGTCACCCTGTGGCCTGTGCCCTCTCACCCTGAGAGCTCAAAGCAGCCAGGGACAGCTCCCACACCCTCCCCACCCTCCAGAATTACCATGGTGCAGAGAAGATGGACTCACCTCTTGCCCCTCTCCCTGCTCATCACTGTCCCTGTCTCCACTATCCTACTCCTTCAGGAGCTTCCCTGCCACCAGCGACTCCTGCTGCCTCTGACGGGACCATGATCTTGGTTCTGTACATTCCATGTTTACTTGCCCAGTCCTTTCTTTCTGCACCTGTGCCCATTTCCACACCTATGTCTGTCCCTATAAACAAACATCTCTGGTTGTTCACTGCTCCCAAATGTGCATAGATCAGAGAATCAATAACTGTCTTGTTGCCCGTGGCATTCTCAGCCCAGGTGCTCCTTTCACCACAGTGTGCACCCTTGGTTTCTGGGTCATTGGAGAGATGCTAAAAGGGGCAGGTTCTCCCCCCACCCCACTGCTATTCCCTCACTGGGTGACAGGGCTGGAGGGCCATGGGTTCTGACAGCCCAGGCACTTCCCTAGCTGTGGCCGAGCTGGGTGAGCAGAGAGAAAGCATCTCCCAGGCCCTCCTCAGCCTGGGCACAGCCTTTCCTCGCCCTCCCCACATTCTCACCCAACCCATCACCTACTGTCCGTCCTCCGTTCCGTGTACCCTCCCTGTGCCTGCAGCAGCAGCACACACAGGAGCACGGTGGACCACATTGCCTGGGATGGCAGGAATCTGACCAGAGCCATGAACTCAGGCACAAACTCCCCGGAGAGCTGGATGTGCAGATAGAAGGCAAGAGAAATTGTCCTCAACTCCTGGCTGCCTCTGCTGGGGAAGCCAAGGCGGGGCCAGAACCTCCCAGTTTCCTCCCCTTTTCCTGCCTTTTATCCTGTACTGTTCACTGTGGACTTGGCCTCTGTGGGATGACACCTTCTCTCACATGACCAATCCTCTCTTCTTGCTAGCAAATTTTCTCTCTGAAATTAATATTTGTTTATGTGTTCTAATTACAAAATAATTTACAGAAAAGAGAAATATAAAATTTCTAAAAAGATGATAATCTTGTGTAGAATTAACCTGCTTCATGGTATTTGTGTGTAGTTTCTCTGTATATTTAACATGAATAATCTTTTGTTTTTTCACATTTTGCATCACCTCTCTTTTGTTTCCTATCTCCTGCTGTCCTTATTCACTTATGTAAATATTTATAATAGCAATGTATCTCAAAAAACATGATTTTTCACAATTACACAGCACTCTGTGTGTCCTTCTTATCAACATTTTGAGACTGTCAATTATGATTATCAACAATGTCATTATGAACAATTTTAGTTAAAATTCCTTTATTTTTCCCCAGATCAAAGTAGTAAACATTACATTAGTGGATCAAGGGTAAATACATATTTCATGTATAGTATATGTGTATGCAAACAGAGAAAAATGGGATGAGAGAGAGCTAATGAATTTTTCAAGTAAATACGTTTGACTCAACAGAAAATAAGTGCCTATTTTCTCAAATCCTGCAAGACACATTTGCTACACATTTGAGTAGCAAAGGAATGCTCATAGGTTTTGTCCTCAGAAAGATGTGAAGTTGAATCTTGACTCCAGCATTCCCTAGTTTTATAGCAATGGGAAAATCCTCTAACTTCTATAGACTCAGTTTATCCACATTTTCTTGGCACCTCAGCTATAAGGAAAGACATAGGTCACATACATAAACACTATCATGGTGCACACAGTGGGTGTTCAATGTAATATGTTTAGGTAACATAGCTGTTTCCTCCAGGGGTTTGATGTGGTTATTACCATCTTGAAACAAAACTTCTAGAATGACCTCAGGGAACTTGGTCTGCAGTCATGGCAGGAAATAAGCAAAACTATACATGATAGCTAGGCCTATGCTAACAATAATGAGGCTATTCACATCCTGTCTTGGTGGGAAGGGGAAAACAGTGGGTGCCATGGTGTATTCCTGTAATCCTAGCAAACTGGGAGGCTGAGGTAGGAGGATCACGAGGTCAAGGTCAGAGGGACTCTCCACAAGTTAATAGACCCTATCACAAAATAAAAAAAATTAAAAAGGAACTGGTGGAGGTGGCTCAGTGATGGAATACTTACCTGGCAAGTGAAAGGTCCTGGGTCCAAACAGCCAGCACTGTAATAAATAAATAAATGAACAGGACCCTCATGAGATCTCCACGAGATCCTCCCCCAAGGTGGCAGTCACTCTCTCCTGCCGGACCTTCACATGGTGCTCAGTTATATAACAGGTAAAACATCCACCAGGGCTGGGACTCATTAGTGGTGGAGCTTCCCATGGGACTTCTTGGTGGAAACTCTTTGTGGGGATTCTCCCCAGTGATGTGTTGTTGTTGTTAGGTGTGGTGGAGTCGGTATCCAACTCATAGCGACTCTGCGTACAATGGGTGAAACACTATTGTCAGTGCTTCTCTGCTGTTCATAGGGTTTTCAATGGCAGATTGATTTTTGGGAGTGGGTTGCTGGGTTCATCTCCCAAGCCTACAGCACCTGCCCAGTTCCCAGGCGGTCTTCCATCCAGGTACTAACAAGGCCTGACCCTGCTTAGCTTCCGAGATCTGACAGAATCGGATGCCACAGGGCTACGGCTATAGGCGTCCTCACTGATGTTGTTGTTGTTGTTAGGTGCCGTCGAGTTGTGTCTGACTCATAGCGACCCTCATAGGGTTTTCAATGGCAGATTGTTTCAGGATTGCCTTGGGAGTAGGTTGCCACATCCTTCTCCCATTTTTGCAGTGCTGGGAATCGAGCTCGAACATCAGAGACTGCAGAGCGGCACTCTACCAACTGAGCTAAATCCCAGCCCCCCTCACTAATGTAGCTGTCTGTAAATGTGTCCTTGATTCACCCATGTCCCGTTAAGCAACCCAAAAAATCTCATGGTTCACCTAGCTGGACTTGACATGATCCATCCTTTGGTCTGTCTGCACCCTATCTGGGGTGAATGGACATTCCTTTTGCATCTCTCCAGGAAAAGTAGTTCATGCAACACTAGGCAACTTAGTGAGACACTGTCTCAAAATCATTAAGAAAAAAAAGAGTGAATGTAGTTGAGTAGTGGAGTGCTTTCCTAGCATGTAACCATGTTCAAGAGCCTGGGTCCCATCCCCAGCAATGGACATACACACACACGCACACACATGGGCCTCTATAGGTGAGTGACATGACAAGGTCAACATGAGGAGGGTGAAGGAGGAGTGGCTTTGGAAACACCACCTGGCCCTCTAGTGGGCATGGCTGGGAGGTGCTTGGGTTTCTGCCAGGCCCTCCTTGATTGGAACACACAGAGAAGGACCCCTCCTAGCAGGCCTCCCCTGGACCCTCTTGCTTCATCTTCTTCTTGTAGCAGTGCCCAGTCAAACCCAACTGTCCTCAGCCGGGACTTACCCACCCCTCCTGCTGGCACCATGGCCCTCATGCTGCCTCTGCAGTTCCTGCTGGCGCTCAGCCTAGCATCACGGCTGGTGCCAGGGAGTCCCAAGGAGCGCTTTTTGAGTAGGTGCTGGGTCTGGGCCTAGGGGAGGGAAGCAGGCTCTGTACAGAGGAGAGCATCTGAGGGCAGACAGTTCAGACACTTCATGAAACCGTACAGTGTCATGTTCAAGCTTTATAATTGGCAAGATCTAGGTTTGAATCTGTACCCTGTTTGCTTATAGCATGATGCTGGGCAGTGTTGTGGGCCTCAGATTCTACCCTCATATTGGAAATAATGATATTAACATAGTTGGGAGAAGAAATTGAAATAGTACGTGCAGATCAAGAGCACTCTTACTAGACCGTGGTAAATGCTCAGCAAGTATTAGGTACTGTAAATGTTATCAGCCTCATCCCCCTCACTGAATCTTGCTATCCTTGGTTCCTTCGTGGATCCTTGGTCACACTTTCAAGCATAAAACAGACAGGAAAATTAAACTGGTAAAACTCAAGCTACAAGCTGCCAAAGCTTGGTCTTGGAGGATGTTTGGGAAGGAAGAGGAAGGAAGTCTTACATTTTATTTCACACTTTAAAAATCCAGAAGTACTATACAATTACCAGTGATTAGTGTCCGTGGGACAGTGTAGAGTCTGCTCAGCAACCACCACCTCCCAGCTCAAACCAATAAGAACAATAATGCTGATCCTGACCAGTACCAAACGGAACAAGAGCTATGATTCATGATGCATACACTCTTCTGTAACGGAAGGGCATCTTCAGAACATCTGGGGCTCAGAATGGGGATATGTCTGAGAGATCATGTTTCTGGGGAGGCTAGGTCCTATTATAGAAACTTCAGGAGAACGTGCAGATATGTAGGACTGAGAGTTTGGAGGACCCAGGGTGGAATTAAGTGGGGAATCAAGGACTAGAGTTCAAGGAGAGGCACAAAGAGGCTTTCTGAAGACTGGTAAGCATGGGGACCAGACACCAACAGAAGAGGCGAAACTTGAGGATGGTGACCTCTCTGAGATCCCTGCCTCATGGCTTCCTTTCTCACACTGTTCTGTTGAACCCCAAGCTCTGCAAACTAGGGACCAGTTCCAATTCCTTGCACTTCCCCCATGATAGGGGATGTCTGAGAGGCCCAGAGTGAGCACTGGTTACTGGTGTTTGCCAAATTGTCAATATCTTGGACATTAGTTTCTTTCACTCCAACTCTAGCACCACTTGCTATTATATTTATAGTCCCAACCTCATTCATCATTCACTCCTTTAAAATCATCATGGTATCCTGCAGACCTCCCTCTAACTGTAAGTACTTACAGAGCAATAAACCAGTGGATGGGTGACAGATGCCCCATCTATGATTCTGGCCCCAAAGAAGAATGAGTCACAGGATGAAAAAAATGAGGGCCTGGCAGGGATGGAGGAAAGGGGTTAATGGGCCCACCCTTAATATCCTAGAATTCAAGAACAGAAAGGAGACTTTGGTTGGGAACCTTGGGCCAGGACCTCCTGGTAGAAGTGGGTCTTAGCTTTGGGGGTGTTAGTGGGATGAAGCTTATGCTTCTCTAACAGTGAAAAGGAGAAGCGTTGTGGAACTCAGGGCTCCTGATCAGGAGACAACAGAGAAAAGAAGAGAAGCTGAATCTCTGTGCCTCTTTTTGAAATTCCCACCCTTCCTGCTAGGAAAGAAGTCATTCTCAGAACGCACTTGTGAACTGGGCCGAGCTCTCTGATTCATGCCTTCAGTTTGCTGTGTGGGCTTTGTCCTTTACCCAAACTGACCTTCTGCTTATTCTTCTATACATAAATAGCCTATGTCAGGTTGCCCATAGGACCAATTGCTGCTAATGAGAGGCTGTAAGACTTTCTCAAGACCACCCAATGAGTCAGTAAAGAATGGGTGTAAAATAGCCTTGCTTGCTTACCTTTCCCACAGCATTCATAACCTGGAAATGACCCCAAAGAGAGTCTACAGGGACTTAGCATCTGGTCTGCAAGGATCGATGATGAACATGGTTCAGGGCTCTGCCAAACTGTCTTTGATAAAATATCCAACCTCAGCCAGGCGCGGTGGTGCATGCCTGTAATCCCAGCGGCTCCGGAGGCAGAAGCAGGAGGATCGCAAATTCGAGACCAGAGGTAGTCTGCATAATTTAGTGAGACCCTGTCTCAAATAAAGTAAAAAAATTGGGCAACTCAGTGGTACAGCACTTGCAAAGGATGCAAGCTTGAGGCCCTGGGTTCAACCCCCAGTATTGCAAAAACAAACAAACAAAAAAATACCACCTCTGGGTCCCTGCTCAGAACTCAGAGTAATACAGCAGCTAGGGTCAAAACCTGAGTCCCCTCCCTGGGAGCCACACAGTGGAGATGAAGGCAGCAGCTTCCTGGGGATTTCTGAGCTTTAAATGTTGCTCGGGTTGGGTTTTTAGGCCATTCTTTTACCTGTTCTCTCTTCTAGAGTATATCTTGGAACCTCCACCTTGCAGATCTGAGCCTGAGAACTGTTCCCACTTCTGTACGCTGCAGGAGGAATGCCCGAAACAACTTCAGTGCTGTTCTGCCTACTGTGGGATCATCTGTTCGTTAAACAAACCCTTCAAGGACAAAAAGTAAGGGACTTGTCGTGCCCAGTCCTGAGCCCAGAGCTTCCGGTGGGAGCCCAACAGCAGAGTCTCCTAGGAACCAGTACGATGGTTCTGTTTTCTTTCTTTTGATGGTGTTGTATTGTTAACTATTGTTCTTGCCATGTTGTCAACACTTTCCTTCTTTTTACCAAAGATTATTTCCACAAACATCCTGATTAGAAGATTTCTCCTGCCCTCCTAAACTCCGTAACCCTCACAACTGTGAATCTTTGACTGTGTATCTTTGAACACACGCACAGATGCCTCCATCCTGCAGACCTCCCATGTCCAGAATCCAGCTCTATCCAAGTGTCTCCTGGAACACTGAGTCTAGACCTGCAAGTGTCACCAAAACCCTAAAGCAAATTTTCTCTCTGTGTTCTCTTGCCTTCCCTTCACCAGACATCATCTTTTGGCCTCCAGTGTTCCCGGGCTCTGGAGGTCTAGCTCGAGAGCAGCCGTGGTTAGTTGCCTAGGCATCAGCACTGGCCCAGAGTCTGCTAAAGGGAGAGGGCTCTGGGGCTGAGAAAGGAGATGAGGGTGCTGATGAGACAGCTGGTTTCTGGTCTTGTGAAAGTGTGTCTTTCTATCGCCTTCATGGAGACAAATCCACTCTTTTTGCCTTTCTCTTTCTCATGACTAAAATGGGGACCCTGCTTGGTCCTGTCTTACAAGGCCCAAATGAAGTCTCAAAAGACCCTCTGCCATAAGAGACTCAACCAATAAGTTTCCTGAGAGAAACTTGACTGTCAGGTTCTCTGCTGTAGTCCCTGTACTGTGCAGAATGCCTAACATGTGAGACAATGGACAGAGTAAGTGTGGACCGAGAGCCAAATACCTGGACTCATATCCTTGTTCTACCATTTCTTAGCTGAATGATCTCCTATAAATTAATTAGCCTCTCTCTGAGCATCAGCTTCTTCATCATTAAGAACAATAATGTTGTTGTTGTTGTTGGGTGCCATTGAGGCAGCTCTGACTCATAGCAACCATATGTACAACAGAACAAAACTCTACCCAGCACTATGCCATGCACATGATCTTTTTTTATATTTGAGCCCATTGTTGCAGTCACTGTGTTTCTTCTCATTTTGAGTCATGCCACATCAGCAAAAGGATGTCCAAGGGGCTTTACTCTATTCCTGTCATTCAGGTCTACTCTATTTTGAGGAGGCAACTCTTCTCCAGTCTTTTCTTGAATGCCTTCCAACCTAATGGGCTCATTTTCCAGCACTTTATTTGACAGTGCTTCTTTGCTATTCATGGGGTTTTCAATGGCTCATTGTTTCAAGAGTTGCCTACCAGGTCCTTTTCCCTAGTCTGTCTTAGCGTGGAAGCTCAGCTGAAACCTGCCCACCATGTGTGGCCCTGCTGGTATCTGAAATATCGATGGTATAGCTCTCAGCTTCAAAGCACAACAAGCTGAAAGGCAAGTGAGAGTAGAACAATAATGTTGTTGTTGTTGTTGTTGTTAGGTGCCGTCAAGTCAGTATCTGACTCATAGTGACCCTGTGTACAACAGGGGAAACACTATTGTCAGTGCTTCTCTGCTGTTCATAGGGTTTTCAATGGCAGATTGATTTTTGGGAGGGGGTTGCCAGGTCCTTCTCCCAGCCTACAGCTTCTGGTGTTCCCAGGTGGTCTCCCATCCAGGTACTAACCAGGCCCGACCCTGCTTAGCTTCTGAGATCTGACGGGATCGGATGCCACAGGGCTATAGCTGCAGGCAGAACAATAATAGTGAGATTAAAATAAGTAGTCCACGTAAGCTTTAAACAATTGCTTGCCAAATAATAATTGCTCATTAAATTTTAGTGACCAGACAAACATTTCTCTCTTAAGAGACTAACCCTTGCAATTGAACTCTACATCTTTCAAGGCTCTACTTTGGAATACAGAAGGAAAAAAGATGACTCTGTTGTCACTCAGTTCTCTGAGGTTCTGCCTTAGCTACTGCAAAGGAACTCAGCTTCATGGTCTAATTTCAATGGTGGAAGTAATAGAAAGTAAAAATTACATCCCCAAGAATAAAATTGCACCAGGTAACATTTGAAAATATTTTTCTTCTAGACAACCAAGAAGAGTCACACCTGACAACGGAGTCTCGCTCCCCTGAGCATTTTGTAAGTATGGGGTTTGCCTGGCATTCCTGGTGTGAAACCTCCAGAGGTGCTCCTTTTCTTCCTCCAGCCTCTCCAGGTGCAGGTGCACAAAGCCAGAAAAGTCTGCTTGGTAGCCAAATGCCTTGTCCCCATGATTTCCCTTCAGGTTCCATGTTTGCACTCTCTGGGGGATCCAGGGTGAGTTCTGCAACACAGAGCAACAGAAGGAGGCAGTCATGGCCCAGGGGGAGCATAGGGCACTCAGATGTGAGGCTTTGCCACGGAACAGTCTCTTCTGCCTCCAGGTTGACAGTGCTTTGGGCAAGGAGTCAAACTGAGCCCTTCACGCTCTGCATGGCTTTGGATAACTCCCTGTACCTCTCTGGCACAGTCAGCTCCCTCATGTGAAAGAGGACAAGAACATCTATGCCTCAGAGTATTGTGAGGATAACACAAGGCCACGTGCATGGAAGAACTTGGTCACTGCCAAGACCCTGCACAGGTTAGAAGCTGCCAGCAGCACACATAATGGCATCACTCTGAGTTCTAGGTGTTTCCTCTTTTTATAAAGGGAGAGCCAGGCAATTGTGGCTTATACCTATAATCCCAACTCAGGAGGTTGAGGCAGGAGGATCAAGGCCAGATGTAGCCTGTGCAACTTTGCAAGACACTGTCTCAAATTTTAAAGGGGGCAGTAGGAGCTGGGCATGGTGGTATGCTCCAATAATCCCAGCAGTTGGAAGGCTGAGACAGGAGAATCATGAGTTCAAGCCAGCCTGGGCTACATAGCAAGTTCTAGGCTAGCCTGGGCCTGCAGCTGTAGCCCTGTGGCATCGGATCTGTCAGATCTCAGAAGCTAAGCAGGGTTGGGCCTGATTAGTGTTTAGATGGGAGACCACCTGGGAACACTAGGTGCTGTAGGCTTGGGAGACAGACCTGGCAACCCACTCCCAAAAATCAATCCACCATTGAAAATCCTATGAACAGCAGAGAAGCACTGACAATAGTGTTTCAACTGTTGTACGTAGGGTCGCTATGAGTCGGACACCAACTTGATGGCACCTAACAACAACAACAGACTAGCCTGAGCTACATAGTGAGACCTTGTCTCAAAAAAAGGGGTGGGGGAATGTGGTGCAGGGGATCATCTTTATTACTTTACTGAACTTATAAGAATGGTGAACAAAATGGAGTCCCCTATAACCCCACCACCAGAACAAAGAGACTATTCATAATTTGGTGGCTTTTTTTTTCATAGTGTTGAGGGGAAAAATTAGGAGCTTAGCATCTGCTAATGGTCCTTCCAATGTCACCAGGGTTTCCAAATTAGAATGGTGGTATTTCGCTTGGCATTCTTTTACTAACCTTGTACAAACGGCATGTTAAATGATAGCAGATGGAGGCCAGTACTGCAGTGCAGGTACTGCAAGCCCAGCACTCTCACTGCCAGCTGCATCTAGAGCATAAATGACTGCTCATGCCAAACCCTGGCTATCAACTGATACCAGCCTTAGTAGAGAATCCATGGCTCATGCAACAGGAAGACACTGGAAATGCAGGGAGAACCCAGGTTTTGGGCCCCAGCCAAAGGTAGCTGATGTTGTTAGGTTTTATTGCAGTGTCAGGGTTAAATGGCTACATAGCGGGGAGAGAGTTTCTGTAGGTCCCACTCCAGTGCTTTCTCAAAGACGCAGAACTTCATCATATATAGGTTTCTACGGGAAAGGGCACCCCTAATCCTGTCACCTTCTGCCAGGCTTAAGAGAGTCTACAACCTTTCACATGGCACACTACCTGCCACCGGGAGATCCCTGTGCCCCAGGGCTTGTTCTCCCTGAGCCTGCAGCCATCTTGTGCACACTGATAGTCCTGGACCAACTCATGGCATTGGCTGGGAGGGTAAGGTGAAGCAGGACCTGCAAAAATGCTGAACTTGCTCCTGGAAAGCACAGAGTTGAGGTCTCTGAGTCCCCCTGGAATAGAACACTAGGCAGTCCAGGAAGGCCTTGTCAGAGTCCCCAGTGAACCCTGGGATCTGGAGAGAGTGGTCAAGGGCTTCCAGCTTTTTCATGTGAACTAACGTGACAGACCATGACTTGCTTCATCTCATTCAGTCCTCATAGAAACCGTAATCCCCACTTCACAGTCAATGAACCTGAGGAACATAGAGAAGAATAGGCTCAGCCTCAGCCAATTAGTCAAACTAGAACCAAAACCTAGGCTTGTTGTTGTTGTTGTTGTTGTTGTTGTTGTTGTTAGGTGCTGTCGAGTCGGCATCCGACTCATAGCGACCCTCATAGGAGTGCCTGAAAATTTTTCTTCTTCCCTAGGGATCTCCACTTGGGGATCTAGGCCACTTCTGCTGAGTGGGTTTTCACTCTGTCGTACTCTCACTGTATTTTTCCACTGATGCTCTTCCCTCTGCTTACAACTTAGTCTTAACTCTTCATTCCTTCTATAGTCAGAACTGCCCTACTAAACTTAGCCTCTCTCCAAGGCCCATGCACTCCCTCTCCTCCCCACTCTAACCCTCGCTCTTCTCTCTGCCTTTGCTGTCTTTCCCCCACTTTCCTGTAGAGCTCCTATTAGTATTAAAAATTCTGACTGTGGTGACACACCTCTAATCCCAGTGCTCAGGAGGCTGAGATAGGAAGATTGTCCCAAATTCAAGGCTAGCCTGGGCTATATAGTGAGTTCCAGGACAGTCTGGGCTATATGTGAAGACCTTTTCTCAAGAAAATGAAAGAAAGAAAGAGAGAGGAGGGGGGAAAGAAGAGAGAGAAAGAAAGAGAAAGAAAGAAAGAAAGAAAGAAAGAAAGAAAGAAAGAAAGAAAGAAAAAGAAAAAAAAGAAAAAGAAGGAAAGAAAGATGAAAACTTCACCAATTCACTCCAGACAAAATTGGTAACTCTCTTTGTCTTTTTTACAGCACACTATCAGTCCCCTGCCTGCAGCCATAGCCCTGTGGCTACCCATTCTGTCAGATCTCTGAAGTTAAGCAAGGTCGGGCCTGGTTAGTGCTTGGATAGGAGACTGCCTGGAAACACCAGGCGCTGTAGGCTTGGGAGACGGAGCCCGCAACCCACTCCCAAAAATCAATCCACCATTGAAAACTCTATGAATAGCAGAGAAGCACTGATAGTGATTCCCCTGTTGTACATAAGGTCACTATGAGTTGCACACCAACTTGATGGCACCTAACAATAACATCAGTCCCCAAGCATAAATTATCACTCTATATTATAATTATTTAAGTTAGTATTTTCTCTGTCTGCAGTATAAGTCCCGTAAAAGTAGGACCTGTGTTTGATTTCTTTGCCATAGAACCCTAACATGCGCCATGTCTTACACATTAGTAAGGATACATTCAGACTTTTTAAGTAGAGATGAGAAAATTAAACCTAACATTCAATAAGTTATTCTGACAAAGAAAATCCTCACTTAACAGTTCAGAGTCCCTTGGATATCAGTTGCCTACTTCACTTTTGCATGTTAGAGTCAGCCTCACTTTCTAAAATATTTTTTAAAAACTAATTTATGTTTTCTTATGGAAAGTTACAACATATGGAAAAACAAATAGAAAAGGAATCTTGAGAGAATCTGTTCATATGGAGTATTAGCATGGAGTAAGAGCTAAAGGTCCTGGTTACTCAGGGACTCAGTTCAGCTCAACCATGCTGACCTAGCGATGCTGGGCATCTCCTAATTCCTCAGCCCCAGTCAGTCCATCTGTAAAATGAAGATGAAGAATACCGACCCCTCAGGGCTGTTGTGAAGAAGAAGTGAGATGATGCATGCAAAGCACTTGCAAGATTGTTGGCAGAGAGCCTATGGATGTTGTTATTATTACTCATACCTTGCTGACGATCCTTTATCCAGAATTCCTATTTTATAAAGAGATCACAGTGTACATTCCACTATAAAGTCTGGTTGGTTGGTTTTTAATTGCTCTAGGTTCTGTATGGCCTGCAGCAGTACCACTGTGGCATCTGATTCCATCAGATCTCAGAAGCTAAGCAGGGTCGGGCCTCATTAGCACTTGAATGGGAGACCACCTAGAAACACCAGGTACTTGTAAGCTTGGGAGAAGGACCTGGCAGCCAACTCCCAAAAAAGAAATCAGACATTGAAAACCCTATGAATAGTAGAGAAGCACTGACAATAGTGTTTTGTTTGTTCTACATAAGGTCACTGTGAGTCAGACACCAACTCAAGGGCACCTAACAACAACAAGGTTCTATACAAATTAACTAAAGTTAATGAAGATAAGTACAGTGTTCTATGATCTTTGAAGAAGTCATCTTAAGAAGGAAAAAGGCACAGTCACGGAAGGTATTGCATCCTTGAGAGATAACATGATTAAATCTCACAATGGAGGATCAACTAATTCAACAGTGATCCAGTTTCTCTGCTAAGCCCCTGGTTACTGTGAAAGACTTTGCCTCCCTCTGAAAATCCCATGTAAATGTTACCAACTTGAAAATGTATCGTCATGTAGACCTACTGTTCTTCTTTTCTTTCAATTCCTTCCTCTCTAAATGAACTTTTCCCAGGATAAATTTATCATAAGCCCATTCTTACTCCTGTATTCTGTCATACCCTTTTAACCTGGCTGATTTCCTGGTGACCCCTGGCCTAGAGCAGGAAGGACCATTCAGAAAAGTCTACAGCATCCTTTACCACCAGAAACTGACCAGATGTGGTTCAGTTTGACCTGAATGAGGGTCTCTCACACATATAAATTGGCCCATCCAAAAGATAGCAATCACTTTTTTAATAATTCAAGCTTGGTCTCTCCAATGCTGTAGGCATTGATCACAAGAAGCTACTTAAATGTAAATTTATATTAATTATAATAAACTATTCAATAAGCTTCTCAATCTCACTGGTCATTTCAAGTTATCAACAATCACAAGGGATAGTAACTATTATATTACACATCACAAGCAGAAAAAATCCATCATCCCAGAAAATCCCAATGGAAAGTACTACTTTCAGTTATTTAGAGCTGATGTCTACTCAATAATGAGTAATTATAGATTATGATAGTGGAGAATTTTATAAGGGTTTATGATTATAGATCCCACATGTCTGTCAGCTTCTCGGCTTGTGTGTTGCTGTGATGCTGAAAGATATGCCACAGGTATTTCAGATACCATTGGGGCTGTCTATGGTGGACAGGTTTCAGCTGAGCTTCCAGACTAAGACAGACTAGGGAGAAGGAACTGGCAGCCCACTCCTGAAGTAGTTAGTCATTGAAAACCTTATGCATAACAGAGAAGCACTGTCAAATATAGTGCCAGAAAATGAGTCCCCCAGATTGGAAGGCATTTGAAAGACAACTGTGGAAGAAATGCCTCCTCAAAATAGAATTAACCTTAATGATGAGACTGCAGCAAAGCCCCTAGGACCTCCTTTCGCTGATGTGGCACAACTCAAAATGAGGGAAAAAAAGATTAAAAAAAAAAAAAGACCACAGTGACTGCAACAGTGGGCTCAAACTTACAAAGATTATTTGTATGGCACAGTGTTGGATAGTAGATAGTATTTTGTTCTGTCATACATAGGGTCGCTATGAGTCGAACTCTACTAGATGGCACCTAACAACAACATTATAGAAAGTTTTTTACATTTAGTGTGTCAGTGTTTAATTCTAATTACTTGTGAAAAGTAAAATTCCAATATTTTATTTTATTTTAGTATGACTATATGAAAGGGCTTGGATCATGCATGAATAGGTGTTGAGACTGGAGGACCCATAGGCATCACATTAAGTAAAGATATATAGAAAGATATACTGATGAAATCATGATATGGATAAAAGTGTTCATTAATATTACTTAAACATGCAAAATATTTGAAATAATTTTAATATTTGACAATAGGAGACTAGGAAAATAATAGTATATCCATGGTGCAAAAAATAGAACTACTAAGTCAATTTTCCCAGATTTTATTTGCATGCATTTTATTTTAATCATAGTTTGAAAGAGCATGGATGCATGAGTCTTCTTGTGAGTCATGAAAACAAAGACATCTAGAAAGAACTTTTAGAAAGAATTTCAACAAGAAGACTGCCAACTCTGGACTCCTTAAGCATGTTGCTGGTGACAATCACAGAATGAATTAGCTGAAGACTGCTTCACCTTATCAGGGAATTCCATAGTCTAGAAGGGAAATATCCCTCTGATGGAGACATTGGTATGGATATGCCTCGAAGAAGAAGAATAGACTGAATGTCTTCCAAAGACCCAAACTCAGGTTCCCAGTATCCCTTCTGTCTCATGATAAATCTTTCTTCTAAGGGCTCTAGAACTGCTCCCTACCAATATGTATAAGATTTATTAGTTTGGTACCTTTAGTGCCCAGAGTTCAATGCCCTTCACTAAGCATCACAAAAATTGTACCTCAGCTATGGAGTAAGATTACCAAAAGGCCATTTCAGACTTCTAATTTCAATGGACAAACAGGAATAATGAAGAGGGACTATTCTTTTGACTGTATTAATCAATCATTAATACAAAGGAGAAATAGGACTGTAGTTAAACAATGGAGGCAGGAATTAATTGAGAACTCTGGGACTTTCTAGAACACTGTCCATTGTGATAGAAGATTACCGCAACCAATACCACAAAGAGTTATCAAAAGTTCACATAGTTCACATGCCTTGGAAATAGGTATTTGTCCAACATTCTACCAGGAAAAAAAGAAAAAGAACTACTAACCACCTGGCATATTATTGACTGAAAGAGAAGAAATATAAATGGGTAGCAAAAGAAGTCATAAATGTCAGCCATGATGTTCTAATAAAAAAAGAAGGCCACAATATTTTCTTCCTTACTGTATCAACCACATTTATAAGCATAAATGTCATTTAATATTATTTGTATGAGGGTATTTATTTGGTTCTTTTTCATGTTTCATATTCTCCTTCTGGGTGAAGATAATTCTTAAATTAGAATTTTTGTTTTGCAGTGCTGGGGATTGAACCCAGGGCCTCACACATACTAGGCAAGTGCTCTATCACTGAGTTACATCCCCAGTCCAAATTAGAATTTATTATATAGGTATTTTAGTCAGCACTGCAGAGTAACAGTCTACAGCTGTACCACCCTGGCATCCAATCTCATCAGATCTCGGAAACTAAGTAGGGTCGGGCCTACTTAGTACTTGGATGGGAGGCTGCCTGGGAATACTGAGTGCTACAGGCTTGGGAGAAGGACCCAGAAGTCTACTCCTGAAACAACTAGCCATTGAAAATCCTATGAATAGCAGAGAACCACTGACAATAGTGCTGGGCATGGCACAGTGTCAGGTAGTGTTTTGTTCCGTTGTACATAGGTTGCTATGAGTCAGACCCAATCCAACAGCACCTAACAACAACAACAGCTGAGTCACAATCCCTAACCAACAAAGTCTAAGTGTTAAACAACAATAAATATATATTTGCCTTTCATGCAACAGCAAGACAACAGATGCTCAGCTAATCCAAACTAGGCTTGGCTGAGCTTGGATCCAAGGTGAAGATTTGAGTCCATTTTTTCTCAGTGCTGGGGATCAACTCACATTCTAGTCAAATGCTCTATCACCAAGCTACATGCTCAGCACTTGGGTCCCCTTTTGATCTGTATCTCTCATTCCTTTTGGACAACTGGTCTCTCAAAACACATCTCATGGCAAAATGTGGAAGTTGAAGTAGTATATCTAATCCTGCAAGCACATTTCAAGCCTGAAGATATCCCTCTACTGAAAAAGCAAAAGACAGGAACAAGTCAAAAAGCTAGGGAAATCTGGGCACCTTGGTGCAGACCTGTAATTCCAGCAACTAAGGAGGCAGAGACAGGAGGATCACGATTCCAAGGCCAGATGCAGCCTGTGCAACTTAGCAAGATTCTGTCTCAAAACAGGAATTAAAAAAAAAAAATAGGGCTGGGAGAGTAGCTCAGTGGGGGAGCACTTGCCTAACATGCACAGAGACCTAGGTTCAACCCCAAGTACTATTAAAAAAAGAAAAAGAAAGAAAGAAAGAAAGAAAGAAAGAAAGAAAGAAAGAAAAAGAAAAGAAAAGAAAAGAAAGAAAAGATCTGTCCACTTGAAGACCACTGGAAGAATGTTGCTGTTGTTAGGTACTGTCTAGTCTGTGTCCAACTCATAGTGATCCTATGTACGACAGGCAAAACAGTATTGTTACTGCTTCTCTGTTACGCGTAAGGTTTTCAATGGTTGATTATTTTGGGGGAGTGGGTTGCTGGGTCCTTCTCCCAAGCCTATAGTACCTGGTGTTCCCAAGCGGTCTCCCATTCAAGCACTAACCAGGCCAGACTCTGCTTAACTTCTGAGATCTGATGGGATCAGATGCCACAGTGGCATGGCTGAAGGAAGAATATAGGTGTGCCATATTGATTCAATAAAGCTTAATGAGACAGAAACGAACTTAAGTACTATAAAAGCATAATATACCTAAAGTATTCATCTATTACATTTCAGAAAAAAGAGAAATGCTTCCTTTTAATAGACCTCAAATTTTTAGAAAATTACTATGTATAAATAGTGTTTGTGAATATTATATTAGAAACAAGGAGCAAGATGCAGGGGAGCTAGAGAGATTGAAGTAGGAAGACAAAAAGAAAAGCTACACTTCTGATATCCCATCTTCAAATAATTTAAAAGAAGGAGATACTAATGGGGTATCCTCTGTTGAGATGGTAAGTAGAGATCAAATACATGAAAGAAGTTGGAAGCTAGAGGTTAGGGGGTGGCTCGGTGATAGAACGCTTACACAACATGTACAAAGCCCTGGGTTTGATCTCCAGAACCGCCAAAGTTGGTGGGTGGGGGTGGGGGGAGAAATTGGAGGTCAAAGAGATAACCCATGAAAGTAAAGTAAATACGGCAAAAACAAAAGGGGCGGTCACCATCTTAGCCTTGGTTCAAATCTGGGACTCTCCAATGGGGACTTTTGCTAAGTTCCTTTATGTCTAGTCAACACATTCTTACTGGAACAAACCCCCCACTTAAATTAAACCAAAACTAATTGAATATCTGAGTGTGTGAAAAGAATTTTTTTCAGTTAAAATCATAGAGAAGAGGTTTTCTACCTTCTGGGAATGCTAGATAATCAGAGAATCTGGTTCTGGAAGTTGGATGTCTAAGAAAGGAGTTGAATGCAGAAACTTTCCATTGGACAAAACAGAGACCCTTTTGTAGTAGTGGTAGAGAAAGCTGTTTAACCTAAAGCCTGCAAGTGGTGTTTGACTTATAAATAAAATGTCTTGCATTTGCAATGACCAAGGACGCAGGAGGAAATCACAGCGAGATTGGGAGGAAATTATATGTATGGAGTTTGTACATTGATAAACTGTATTGGTTGATTAAGTCTCAACTTAATCTGTTAATATCTCATTTAACATTATTTCTGGATGTGTCTGGAAGGGTTTTTCAGGAAGAGATTAACATTCAAGTGAGAAAGTGAGTAGGTATAGTAGATGGCCTCCCCAAACGTGTGTGGGCATCAACCAATCCCTTAAAGACCTGCATAAAACAAAAAGGTAGAGAACAGTTGAATTCTCTGCCTAAATGACTGCTTGAGCTAGGGCATTGTTCTGCCCTCAGCATTCCTGGTTCTCAGGCCTTTAGTCTTAAACAGGAATATATAACCATCAGTTTGCTGGGTCTCTGGCCTTCAAATTACACAACAAGCTTTCCTGGGTCTCTAGTCTGCAGATGGCAGATCCAGAACTTAGTCTCCATAATTGTGTGAGTCAATCATTATAATAGATTAATAAATGTGTATGGTTTTGGTTTGGATTTGGGGGATTGTTTTATTTTTTGAGACAGGTTCTCACCAGGTAGCCGAGGCTATCCTGGAACTCACTATGCAGCCCAGGCTGGCTGCAAATTCACATCAATCCTTCTGCCCCAGCCTCCTGAGTGCTGGAATTACAGGTATACACTCAGCTAAATAGATTTGTATTTTTAAATATATCCCATTGATTCTTTTCTCTGGAGAGCCCCAATGAATATAGATCCTTTCCCCAATTTCCCTTGTGTGCTCTGCTTCTAGGGACTTGGCCCAGACAGTTTCTATGTATAATGAAAAGATGAGAAACCCATGAGCTCACTCCTTAAGAAAGAAAGGTTTAGAGTATATGCAATATGAGTTCAGTGGCCAGACATGCTAAATTCCTCAGAGTCTACCTTAAGAATGTTTGTTCATCACATCAAAAATATTTTTCTGGACCTCAAATGCTAACACTCCCTGGGTCCAGAGGTCTCTTCTTGTAATTCTCCTCTTCATTCTAGCCATATAATATATGATAGGCACAGAAATGAGAAGGTGGGGTAAATAATAACAGGGAGGATATGAAAATAAGGTCCAGTGTTTAGAAATACCAAAAGTTAGATGACCAGCAACACAAAAAAATCAAGAAGCCATAATTGGAAGATATATAAAGAGACTTAGAGTTTAAGACTCTCAGAAAATGTTGCAAACAATTGACCCTAGATACTTCTGTTCATTTGAAAATCAAAGTGTCATTCCTGGGCCATCACTTATGTTAGTTCTTCCCCACACCAAACTTTTAACTTTGGTATCCTCATCCATGCCCCTTATAACTAGAGAGTAGAGATCTGGGGCCATGTACACTTCTTGGCCTCTGGACATCTGCATATTGTGAGAGTCTTACTTTAATAATACCCAGGTGCTCTCACAATCCTCTTTGGTAATAAATCTGTCCTTATAACCACTGTACCCTCTTTACGTGAACTTCAGGCAGTTGATGCTCAAAGTAGTATCTCAAAATTGTTTAGAGCTGTACACAACTTCCTTCGATTCAGCACAGTGGACTAAGAAAGGACAGTCTGAAGCTCCCAACAATTTAAGTATAGAAGGAATGGGCCTCAACACAATACAGGCCATATGTGAAAAGCCCACAGGTAACACTGTATTGAATTTGGAAAAGTTAAAAGCTTTTCCTCTAAGTTCTGGAATAAGATGAGGATGCCCACTTTTACCACTTCTATTCAACATAGCACTAGAAGTCCTTGCAGAGCAATTAGACAAGAGAAAGAAACAAAAAGCATACAAATTGGAAAAGAGGAAGACAAATTAACCCTCTCTGCAGATGACATGATCACATAGATCAAAAACCCTAAAGACTCCACTAAAATAATTGTTAGAACTGATAAACAGTCATAATGAAACCCATTAAGTTATACATTAAAAACTACTAATAAAAAAACTTATAAACAAATGCAGTAAAGTTACAGGACACAAAATCAACACAAAAAAAATTCAGTATCATTTCAATGTGCCAATAGCAAACTATCTGATAAAGAAATAAAGAAATTCTATGTATAATAGCTACAAAAAATAAAAAAAAAAACAGGAATAAGTTTGGCTAATGAGTTGAAGGATTTCTATGATGAAAACTGCAAAAAACTGATGAAACAAATGGAAGAGGGCACAAATAAGTGGAAAGAAATCTTTTGTTCTTGAATTAGAATTAATATTGTTAAATTTTTCTTACTACCCAAAGTGATCAACAGATTCAATGCAATCCCAACCAAAATACCAGCAACATTCTTCAAAGAAATAGAAAAAAAAAAATCCTAAAACTTGTATGGAATTCAAAAGACTCCAAATAGCCAAAGCAATCTTGAGCAAAAAGAACAAAGCTAGAGGTATCCTACTACTTGACTATAAAATATACTACAAAACTATAGTTACCAAAACAGCATTATAAAAACAAAGAAATAGACACAGAATAAAGAACCTAAATATAAATCTATGCATTTACAGCCAAATGATTTTCTACAAAAGTACTAAGAACAAGCATTGGGCAAATGACTGTCTCTTCAATAAATAATGCTGGAAAAAATGGACAGCCACATAGAAAAATTAAACTAGATCCCTCTCTCTCACCATATGCAAAAACCAAAATGGATAAAGACTTTAACAGCCAAAACTACAAAACTACTAGAAGAAAACATAGGGTAAGCACTTCATGACATTGTACTGGGTAGTTATATTTTGGACAAGAGCTCAAAAGCACAAGCAACAAAAACAAACAGACAAATAGGATGACATCAAACCAAAACTCTGTTTACATCAAAAAAATCAACAGAATGAAGAGACAACTGATAGTATGGGGAAAATATTTGCAATCTATGCATCTGACAGGAGGTTACTATCCAGAATATATACAACACAATAGCAAAAACCAAAAATAATCTGATTTTAAAATGGTCAAAAAACCTGAATAGGCACTTCTCAAAAGGTGACACACATATGGCCAAGAGGTATACGAAAAGTGATTACTGTCATTAATCATCAGGGAACTGCAAATCAAAACCACAATGAAATATCACCTCACTCCAGGAAGACTGGCTACTATCAAAAAGACAAAAACAACAAATTCTGTTAATGATGTGGAGAAAAGGGAACTCTTACATACCATAGATAAAAAATGTAAATTAGTATATCCATTATGGAAAAAAGTGTAAAATTAAAAATAAGACTATCATATGATCCAGAAATCCCAATAATAAGCATATATCCAAAGGAAATTAAATCAATATATTGAAGACACACTCCTATATTTATTGCAGCAGTATTCACAGTAACCAAAACATAGAAACAACCTAGACATGCACCAATGCCAGGGTCCCTAACCTCTGATGCCACAGTGTAAGTGATTAGAGAGCAAGTGAAATTTCATCTGTGCTTATACAATGAAAGCAATGAACTTGAATCATACTGAAACCACCACCCCCTTGTTGCTGGTCTGTAAAAAAGAAAAAAAATTGTCTTCCACGAGACTGGTCCCTGGTACCAAAAAGATTGGGAACTGCTGCATCAATGGATGAATGGACAAAGAAACTGTGGCATATATGCACAACGTAATACAATTCAGCCATAAAAAAGAATGAAATCCTGTTATTTTCAGTAACATGGATCAGCCTCCAGGACTTGCACTAAATGAAATAAGAAAGATATGAAAAGACAAATACTTCATGATTCCATTTATATGAGGTATCTTGTCATTATGTGACATCAAGTCAGGTCCGACTCATCTTGAATTTCTTTATTTCTTTATCAGATAGTTTGCTATTGGTGTATTGAAATGAGACCGAATTTTTTGTGTTGATTTTGTATCCTGCAACTTTACTGAATTTGTTTATAAGGTTTTTTTTATTAGTAGAACAGAACAGACCACTCCTTGACACTGTGCCATGCATATTATGTTTTTTGTGTTTAAGCCCATTGTTTCAGACACTGAGTCAGTCCATCTAGTTGAGGGTCTCCCTGTTTTTCATTGATCCACCACTCTCCCAAACAAGATGTCCTTCTCCAGGAATTGGTCCCTCCTGACAACATATTCAAAACACACAAGATGTAGTCTAGTCATCATTGCTTCCAAGAAGCACTCCTGTTGCACTTCTAGGACAGATCTGTTGGGGTTTTTTGGCAGTCCATGGCATATTCAATATTCATCTCCAGTACCATAATTCAAAAGCATCAACTCTTCTCTTATCTCCCTTATTCACTGTTCAGCTTTCACAAGCATATGATGAGACTGAAAATATCATAGCATGAGTCAAGCACACCTTTGTCTTTGATGAGACATCTTTATGAGTTATCTAAAATAGTCAAATTCATAGACTCATTTGGAATGATATTTTCTAGGGGATGGCAGAGGACAAGTTCTAATCAACAGGCATAAAGTTTCAGTAGGCATAAAGTCAAACAAGATCAATAAAATCTAGAGATCTGGTATATAACATTGTACCTATAGTCAACAATAATGTATTATACACTTAAAATATGTTAACATAGATCCTATGTTAAGTATTATTACCAGAATAAAAGAAAATTTTACAATAGAAGAAGGAATAGGAAACTTAAAAAGAAAATCACTAAACAAGTTTAAAATAATTGAAAAGTAAACCACTAAATAAGTAGTGAAAATCTCCCAAAGCAAAAACAAGTACACATGATTTGCAGAAACATTCAATCAAAACTGCAAAGAACAAGATTTCAATCTTATATAAAATTTTCCAGAGACTCAAAGTGACTATAACTCAATTCAGTCTTTGGAACCAACATAATCTTCATCTTCAAGCCAAGTAAAGATAAGGAGAAATGAAAATAACTTTAAAATGTACATATACATAGCACTCTAGCAAAAAAATATCAGTAGTGTATAAAGATTATAGATCATAAGCAACTTTATCTCAAAAATGCAGGAGTAAATATGAGAAAAATCTATAAATATAATTCACCAAATAAAGAAAAATGTGATTATCTAAAAGATACAAAAATTATTTTTATAAACTTTAAGATCCCTTCAGAATATTTTTAAAATTTTAGCACACTGAGAATATAAGGGAATATCTTTAACAAGACAAACCCTGACAATATCTATCATTCTTAAAGGTGAAACTATTATAAGAATTTCTTTAAAGTCTGCAAAAAATAGGGACAAACACTATACTGCTTTGGTTCCACAATGAACTTGAGATCCTAATTAGAACAATAAGTTAAAAATTAAAATTTAAAGCATTCATAATTGGAAAAGAAGGCACCAAACTCTCACGAGTCATACATGATAGTTGTCTATATAAGAGTCAAAAGGAATCACGTATAAATTATTACAAATAACAAGAGAAAGTAGGAAGGTGGCTGGATGTATGATTAATATATAACATGAATTATATTTTTGCATATCAGAAACAGAAAGAAATATAATGTTTAAAGGTATCATTGATAATCATTTCAAAAGCGTAACCATATTTTATACCTCTATGAGAAATATCAGAAACCTTTCTTGAAAGAGATTAATGAAGACCAAAATAGATGAAAAGTTATGTACCAAAGATAGTATTGTGGGGATATCATTCCTCTCAACCTGATCTGCAAATCCAATGCAACTCAAATCAATGTCCAAGATAGGTTTTGTGAAGAACTTATCAAGCTGACTCTGAAATTTATATGAAAAATGTAAAATGCTAATATAATACAAAGTTCAAGAGATTAAGTGTGACTTTAAGGCAAGGCTATACAGTGGAGTAAAATAAAGAGCTCAGAAACAATTCCACATATATAAGCAAAGTTATTATACTATTTAGTTGGGAGGGGTGGCAGGCACCTGTTATTCTAGCACTCAGGAAACTGAGGCAGGGGGGCTCACTTAAGCCCAGGAGTTTTAGAAGAGCCTGGGAAAGATAATAAGGCTCATATAATAAGTCTCAAAAAAAAGTTTATTGTATGGTTGAATAAAAGAGGAACTCATGAACAAATGGGTCTGCAACTGCTGGGAAAATGTCAAACCCTTATTTCATACTTTAACCAAAAGAAATCAATGTCAAGTGATTTTAAGTTACAAATGTAAGTCAGATTTTCAAAACTTATGAAATAAGACAGACCTAAGGTGCCCCCACATTCTAGGTACTATGTAGTGTTTAAAAACATAAACTCTGAGCTGTGCATGGTGGCACAGACCTGTGATCCCAGCATTCAGGAGACTGAGGCGGGAAGATCACAAGCTCTAGGCCAGCCTGGGCTACAAAGCAAGACTTTTTCTCCCACAAACAAACAAACATTGACAACAACAACAACAACAAAAACCAACCATAAACTCTGAAGCCAAGTTCAAGTCAGGTGTCCAACAATAGATAATAACTTTGTATGTGTAACTAAAGCTCTACCTCTGTTTGTTCATCTGTCAGTGATAATAAATGTACCTCCTTTGTGGATTATGTGTGAAAATTAAATTATTTTGTCTGCATAAATTATTTTAAGTAGTCTGTGGTGTGAAGGAAGCACTTGAGTGGTTATAACTAACTCTATTACTGTTGTGCTTACAACACTCTTCCTCGTGCGCCCAGATCAGTTCTGCTCTGCTGTAAAAGGTCAAAGAATGAAAAGGAAGCAATTCTTTTTAAATTCCTTGGTCTGGTGGTTCAACCCTCCATGGTTAAACATATGCAGAAGTGTGATCCTTAAGTTTCTACGGGCTCTGCATGAACATGGGACTCTCTATCAGGGGTCTAATCAGCTTGGGCCCTTCAGCTTCATGGCTGGGTACTCAAGCACTCAGTGTTCAACACTTAGTAATGCCCAATCCTGGCCCTTAGGGTAGGTGGGCTCAGCCCTCTCAAGTATCAAGTCCTAGATATAACAGCAGCTCACACCAAGATTCCCCCACCTGCTTCTTGCTGCAACATGAAGCCTGCTAAGCTGAGCTTTCTTCTAGGCTTCTTCATCTTCTGCTCACTAGTGACCCCAATATTGACTGGCGTTGCTAGAGTTTCTGAGAGGATGTGCGGGAGACTCAAAGGTATGAAGTTAAGGCAAAAATAGGTCCAAAGACCAATTATCGATGAGGGAGAAGGTGATGGAAGAAGTGCCCCCTAGGTGAGTTGGGAAAGTCTTCTCTTGTGACATGGACCAGAGTTCTTAGACTGTTAGTCCCTTGACTCAGGGCACCACTTATACTGGAGGGCTTGTGGATGTTCGTTGAGAAAAAAAAAAAAGCAGATACAATGCAAACAAGTCCTTTCCAGACAGAGAGATTTTTTGTAGGAAGCTCAAAAAATGGAAAGAAGTTTGAATTAGGGGTTTTGTAACAAATTTCAAAGAGGTCAGACCTTTCAAGAGTATGCACTGGAGGCCCAGCATAGTGGCACACACCTGTAATCCCAGCACTTGGGATGCTGAGGCAAGAGGATTGCCTCAAGTTCAAGGCCAGCCTGGGTTACATAGTGAGATCCTATCTCATACTGTGAGATTCTGTCTCAAAAAATAATAATAATAATCAGTATGCATTGAGGTGAGGGAAAAAGGGTTAGAGAGTGAGAAAACTGAGGCATTTTCAGTATCTAGGCACTGGGCATATCGAGAACACTTGGACTCATGGTCCCTGTTCAGCAGAGCTTCCAGTGTGGAGAGGAGAGGCAACGAGACTTTCTTCCAAAGATTGTGTGTCCGGGCTCAGATCTCCCAGAGCAAGAGAAAGTGACATAGTCTACCTCTTGAGTCAGACTCCAAGTTCTGGCCCTGCCCTTAGCAGATGTGTGCCCTTGGACAAGTCACTGAACCACTTACCAACTCGTAGCCTAACTTTCCCCATTTGTAAAAGGAAGATCAGAGACCCACTTGCTTCAGAGTATGAAATAAGATTATGCATGTATCCCTGCTTTGATAGCTAGTTTCACCAGAGAGTAAATCCCACACGGAGTGCATGAGTCGGGTGGCAACAGTCACTGGGTTGCCAATATAACCCTGACTGTGGCCATTTCAACCACTTACTTACTTACCAATAAAAATGGAGAGGTTGTCTTTGGGATGTCTAGAAAGGAAAAGATGACAGGGTAGGAGGGTGAAAGAGCACCAGCCCCAATGTGCGGCATCTTGGTGTGCATCCCGCTTTGAGGACAGCAGCGGGCAGTTACCTGAATTTGGAGGTATAGATTGTATAATGAGACAATGAATACAGGGAAGTGAGTGTTCTGAATTATATGTCCTAAGTGGGCACTTAAAAGGACAGGAAAATGAGAGTATGGAAAAGTGGGAGAATAAAGACAGGAAACAGAGGGTATAGAGAAGTGGTGGAACCTCCTTTTTCTCAACTCAGTGCCTCTCTAAGTCCCAACCTGGACTGTAAGCAATTTCTTGCACAGAGACAACCTTGCTATGTTACTCTAATTCCAAGAGAAAAGCAGTTACCTTTTAGTGACCTCGAAAATGTGAATATTTCCTAGCTAAAGCAAGAACATTTTGAGGACCCATAAAGACAAGCCTTCTTGCTGCATCTGAAGCATCCCCCGCTAACTCAATGAGATTCTTTCATGCAGACCCCTGCAGTTTGGACATGGACCGTGGCAGCTGCTTTGAAACACACTTTAGATATTTCTACAATCGAACCTCCAAAACCTGTCAAAGTTTTGTCTTCTCTGGCTGTGATGGCAATCTCAACAACTTCAAGCTTAAAATAGAATGTGATGTGGCCTGTGTTGCAGAATACCAGAAAAAGTAAGGAATTCAGTCCTATCCAGGGTCTTGCGGAGGGTGACAAGAAGAGACTTAGAGATCCCAGGATAGAGAAAATCTGTCAGGGGTTAACCCTGCTTTGGAATGGGAAGAAGGATGATTGTTCTAAATTTAGAAGCTCAACAGTTGGGCTAGATCTGTCAGAATCATTCACTCAATTTTGCAATTAGGAAATCAAATATCTAGAAAGAAAATAGTAGCCACCATCCATTGCACAGCGGCCATTTGCCAGATGCTTCACTAAGCAAGTGTTAAATATTGATACATTCTAAAACTGAAGTGAGGGCATGGTGGTTCATGATTAGATGCCCAGAACTTCAGAGGCTGAGGCAGAATTGCAGGGGTGAGATCAGCCTGGGCTACATAGCAAGTTTCAGGCCAGCCTGGGCTATAGAGTAAGACCCTGTTAAAAAAAATAGATGATTTTTTAAAGATTAAAATAGCTCTTGATGTATATTATTATTATCATCATGTGACAGATGAAAAAAACCAAGCCCCATAAAAGTAACCAGCCAGCTTAAGATCGCATTAAGTGGCACGGCAAGGTTTTTTGCCAGATCTTGATCATCTTATTGCACTCAGATCACCCATATCAAATCCTTGCACTCTCCAACTTCTAAATCTCCATAGCAACCTGCTGTTTTATGCAACTAATCTCCCAGCCCTCACTTGACCAGTTCCCAGTCAATGGAACAAGAAAGTCAGGGAAGCCTACCAGGGAGGGCTGTGGTATGGCTGATTTCCATGAGAGTAGAGATGGAAAGTGACCTTGGGAGCAACTCACAAGCCTAAATTGTGTTTTGATCATTTTATATTCTCAGTGAATTATTGCAGTGTCTGGCACATTGTGGACAATGATTAAGTTTTGGGTGAACACAATTATGAGAGATTAATCAAAGGAACAGAAGGAACATTGATAGAAAAGACATCCTCTAGGCTCACCCTAAGATGAAAAGGACCTATACTAACTAATCCAGAGAGATTTTTCAAAACTGGTAACACAGATCTGTCTTTTCTGCTTAAATAGGACATGACAAGAGGATGTGAATTCATGGAATTTCTTCGATGCACCATCTGAAATAAAGATGTAAGGAAATTCAGACCAATTTTGAGATGTTTGTAAAATTTCCATCATCCTTGAAACTTCCAACTCTTTGCTATTTTCCTGCCCCTAGTTTTGTCTTTCCTGAGAAATAGAGCTACGCGGCCATTAAAATGAAAGAGGCTTTGTGTTCATCCTCCTTCCTTTCAATTTCCCTCCCCTTGCCTTATCCAGAGACTGTCATCTGGTTCCACACATTAGGGCACCCCTCACTCCTGAGCCATTCCTCACGTATGTACACATACCAAGTGTAGATAGCCAAATCTGGAAAGGTTTGTACCACCTCCACTATCAAAGAGAGCTGATTAGTGGAACCAAAGTACCAGTCCTGGTACCAAAGTACCAGTTTTCAATGGCTAATTGCTTCAGGAATGGGCTTCTGGGTACTTCTTCCTAGTCTGTCTTAGTCTGGAAGCTCAACTGAAACCTGTGCAACTTAGCATGGCCCTGTGTCAAAAAATTTTTTAAATTTAAGAGGGAGAAAGGAGGGTATATACCTGAAAGAATGTAAGTCAACATATCCTAGAGATACCTGCTCATCCATGCTTCTTGTGGCACTATTCCACAATATCCAAGATATGGAATAAACCTAGGTATCCACCAAAAGATGAGTTGTTGTTGCTGTTGTTGTTAGGTGCTGTTGAGTAGTGTCCGACTCACAACGACCCTCATAGGGTTTTCAATGGCAGGTTGTTTCGGGATTGCCTTGGGAATGGGTTGCCATGTCCTTCTCCCATTTTTGCGGTGCTGGGAATCGAACTCGGGACCTCAAAGACTGCAGAGCGACGCTCTACCAACTGAGCTAAATCCCAGCCCAAATAGATGAGTGGATAAGGAAAATGTGGTATATATCCACCATGGAGGGTTTTATTGTCTGTTTTCTTTTTCATTTGTTTTTTTTTGTTGTTGTTGTTTTGTTTTGTTTTGTTTTGTGGTACTGGCAGCTGAACCCATGCCCTCACACATACTTTTTAGGTGCACTCTACCACTGCACTGCACTCCCAGGAGTTTTATTCATCCATAAAGAGGGGCAACATTATGGCATTTGCTGGAAAATGGATGGAATTAAAGATCATCACCTTAAGCAAAATAAGCCAGACCCAGAAAGACAAGCATCACGTTTTCTCTCATGTGTGAATGTTAGATTTCATTATATATGCAATATTAAAATATATAAGTCAACCAGGCACAGTGATGCACACCTGTAATCCCAGCCACTCGGAAGGCGGAAGTAGGAGGATCACAAACTCAAAGCTAGAGGCAGCCTGTGTAACTTACGAAGACATTGTCTCAAGACAAAAAGTAAAAAATGGGCTGGGGGTGCAGCTCAGTGGTAGAACACTTGCAAAATATGCATGAGGCCCTGGGTTCAAATCCCCAGTACTGCAAATATATATATAAAAATTTAAAAATTAAAATAAAACAAAATATATAGGTCAGGAAAGTAGAAGGTGCCTATGTATAGGGAGATAATAGATTAAAGAGAAGAGGGAGAGACAACAAGAAAGGGTAATGGGGAAAAGGAAGGGAAATATCACATATTATGCCCTCAAGGCAAAAAGTGGAGGGCAGATACACATACAAGACCTACAAGTAGAAGGGGGACCATTGGTGTGGAGGAAGGGATAGGGAAGGGTGTGTGTGGGTAATGGGGGAGGTGAGCATGAGCAGTGTACAATATTATGCATGTATGGAAATGTCATAACGAAACCCATTAAGTTAAAAAGTTAATAATAAAAAAATACTGGTGTTAAAAAGGGGGGCTGAAAGTGCTGCTTAGGGGCAGAACACTTGCCTAGCATAGGTAAGGCCCTGGGTTGAAACCTCTAATATTGAAAAAAAAAAAAAAAAAGAAAAGAAAGAAAAGAAAGAAATTATAAAACAAATCTCTGAAGCCTGGCATGGTGGCACATGCCTGTGATCCCAGCACTCAGGAAGCAGAGGCAGCAGGACTGCCACAAGTTCAAGGCCAGCCTGGTCTACCTAGTGAGCTTCAGGCCAGCAAAGGCTACATAGTGAGACCTTGTCTCAAATTAATTAATTAGCTATAATTTTAAAATATCTGTAAAAAATTTACTGGAAAATATTAAATATAAATAACAATAAAACACAAATTGTAATATAGGTCTGATGAGTACAATGAAACGGGTTTGGGGGGAGGAGGGGATAACAGTTTGCTAAATAAGAATTCAAAGTTAATGTTTCTGATTCATCAAAATTAGCTTCAAATGTTCAATTGATGATGATCTGTAATGATATTTTAACTATTTCATCTTTGAGAATGTCTTCACTGGCCAGGTGCAGTGGCGCATGCCTATAATCCCAGCAACTCAGGAGGTGGAGGCAGGAGGATTGCAAGTTCGAGACCAGAGGCAGTCTGTGTAATTTAGCTAGACTCTGTCTCAAAAAAAGTAAAAAAAAAAAAAAAGATGGGGGGGCTGGGGATGCAGCTCAGTGGTGCAGAACTTGCAAAGCATGCAAGTGTGAGGCCCTGGGTTCAACTCCTAGTACTACCAAAAAAAAAAAAAAAAAAAAAAAGCAAGCAAGCAAGCAAGAAAGAAAGAAAAAATGTCTTCATTTCCAGATATTTCTTTTCATAACCATATTAATATTTATGGGGCTGGGGTTTGGCTCCGTGCACTACGGGGCCCTGGGTTCAATCCCCAGCACTGAAAAAAAAATGTGAGCAGGACTGGCATCTCACTCTCAAAATAATCAGCCATTGAAAACCCTAAGAAAAGTAGAGAAGCACTGACATAGTGTCAGGCATGGCACAGTGTCAGGGAGTGTTTCCTTTTGTTATACACAGGGTGGTTATGAGCTAGACCCAACAATAACAAAAACAACAAGATATTCATAGAATGTATTAGATTCTTTTCTTGATATTTGGCTTTAACATGCTATTATGTTGCAGATTAATCACTTATAATCAAATCTTAGGTGGAAGAAATACCTGACTTCTGGAAATGTGGACATTGCACTTCTTCTTTTCTAACAAAACTTTGTCCTGAGGTCTAATGTGATAGGAACATACAGAGCCATCCTGAGGCCCTTCCATGGGATCTCTGGCGTATCTTCACTCTCTTATTATTGTAAAACACGATGCCAAGTACACCATAGTTGAACTCAATCTCCCTCTTGAAAAGGCACACAGAATGATAAAGATTCTGGTGCACCAAAGCACTGTTTTTTGAAACAGGGTTTCACTGTGTTGCCCAGGCTGACCTCAAACTCCTGGGTTCAAGTGATCTTTTTGCCTCAGCCTCCCCAGCAGCTGTGACTACAGGCACAAGCCAGCATACTTGGCTCCAAAACCACTTGTAATAAAGTACTATCTGGAGGGCTGGGAATATAGCTCAGTGGTAGACCACTTGCCTAGCACGTGCAATGCCCTAGTACAGAGACAGAAAAGAAAGGAAGGAGAGAAAGAAAGAAGGAAAGAAAGAAAGAAAGAAAGAAAGAAAGAAAGAAAGAAAGAAAGAAAGAAAGAAAGAAAGGAAGGAAGGAAGGAAGAAAGAAGGAAAAGGAAAGGAAAGGAAAAGAAAAGAGGGAGAGAAAGAGAAGGAAGGAAGGGAAGGAAGGAAGGGAATAGAGGAAAGGAAACTACCTACAGATGAAGACGACTTAGAGATAACGATTACCCAAAGTCCATCCTAGACTCAGGCTCTCAGATTCCTCCTGTGCTCTTGAGTTATTGCTCAAAGTTCTCTCTCACTCAACTCTAAATTTGCCTCTTAAGGAAGAGATATGTGTATATTGTCTATGGTGTGGAAAGAATTTTTTTTATACAAGCCTATTAAAACTATTTCAAAAAAGAAGCACAGGCCATTGAGCACATGCAGATCTTAAAACAGAACCACATATACACTAAGAGTAACACAGGATATAAATCTACATGAAACCCAAAAGGACTTCACATCAAATTCAGGTAAATCATTGAGGAATCAACCATTCATAAAAGGGATACGCAGATGAAAACCTAAAGTAAGGCAATCCATAAGCAAACTATATACAAATATCTGAAAGTATGATGTTGTTATTGTTGTTGTTAGGTGCTGTCACGTCGATGTCTGACTCATAGTGACAACAGATAAAACACTATGTACAACAGGTAAAACACTATTGTTAGTGCTTTTCTCCTACTCATAGGGTTTTTGATGACTGATTGGTTTTTGGGGGGCACAGCAGTGGGTTGCTGGGTCCTTCTCCCAAGCCTACAGCACCTGGTGTTCCCAAGTGGTCTCCCATCCAAGTACTAACCAGGCCCAACCTTGCTTAGCTTCTGAGATCTGAAGCGATTGGATGCCACAGTGGTATGGCTGCGGGTCCTGAAAGTACAGCCTCCCCAAAATGGAAAGAATATATTCCTAACCCTGGCCTCTTCCTCTGAGTCAAGGCTGCTCATCAGGAAAACCAAAGATGAAATGTTCTATCACATTTGACAAAGAAACAATGATTTAAGAGCCATGATGGTTCCAAGAAGAGCTCCTGAGGCAAAAGATTTGATGGGACCAGGGTCATGGTACACTGCCATTTGTTACCCTCTATACTATTATCTATACCCTCACATCCAGGCACAGGCCAAAATCTGACAGTTCAGGTAAAACAGAGAAGATCCCATGGTCAGAACAAGAACTATAATTGCTCCCTCATTCAACATTCTTTTTCCACCTCTAGAAAATAAGCAGAATTAGAACATTTTCCATTCCTTTCCAAGTCTTGCCTCCTCTAAGTCTTGCTATTTCCAATCTCACTCTTTAATAACTTTCAGAACCTTTCATCTTATCCACTGGCAGCCTCTAGCACTACTGTATATGTGTCAGGTCACTAACCTAGGAGCCTCAGAGTCTATGGTTGAATTTTTTTCTCTTATAGTACTTGGGGGTTGAACTCAGGATTTTGTACGTACTTTGTAAATGCTCTACCACTGGGTTGCACCCTTCCCCCATCTTTCTATTTTTTATCTTGAGACAGAGTCTCACTAAATTGCTCAGGCTGCCTCTGGCCTCAAGGTTGTGATCTTCCTCCCTTCACTTCCCTAGTTGCTGGGATTAAAGGTGTGAGCCACCATGCACAGCTATGATTGAATTTTAATTTCATTCAATATTCAACTCCTTCATACCTGCCTCATGTTGTTGTTGTTGTTGTGTGCCATCTAGTTGGATCCAATTCATAGTGACCTTATATACAACAAAACAAAATACTCCCCAACACTGTGCCATGCCCAGCACTTTGTCAATGATTCCCTGCTATTCATAGTTTTCAATGGCTGATTGTTTCAAGATTGTTTTGGGAGTGGGTTGCCAGGTCCTCCCATTTTTTTTTTGGTGCTGGGGATTGAATCCAGGACTTCAGAGAGCACAAAGCAGCGCTCTACCAACTCAGCTAAGCCCCAGCCCCTGCTTCACATTATTAGATACCATTTCTCACAACATGCACTGCCTTCCCTTCATTAATCCTCTTATGATTGTCATAGATTCTTAGAGAGGGTAGTAATCTAAAAGTACATATGTCAATCCTGACCTATTAAACATGTTAAAACTGAAGATCTGAAACATGTGGTGACTTCTATGTGTTTCAGAGTGACTCATGGTGTTTTGTACCTCTTTGGATCTTTCTTCTACGCACAATACTGTCTCCCTTCTTCATTCATGAACACAGACTTATCAGGCACTTACTATGTGTGAGACAATATGTGAGGGCCTTGGGATGTAGTAGTAAACAGTAAGAATCATACTCTATGCTCATCAAGTTCATAAGTTAGCACGGACATAGATATTATTCTCTCAAACATGTAATTACAAACTGTGGACACTTGACTGTGTGCAAATCACAGGATGTTATAAACAGGTAGAGCAAGAGAAATTAGTCTATTCATAGATTCAGTAAATACTTTCCACAAAAAAATGATGTTTGAACTGGCATTTGGAGCACAATAAAGGAAAAACTGGGCAAAATGGAAGTGGCAGTAATTCCCAGTAGAGGAGAAAATATGCACCTTGAGGCAACACAAGAATGATACACTCACCTCAAAATGCTGGAGTATAATGAATAAGGAACAATAAGAATAGAGAGGCTTGCAGAGTCCAGGTCATACTAGGATCAGAGAAAAAAGTATGAAATTTATTCCTACTCTTACAGGTAGGATTGAAAGTTTGGAACAAAAGAAAGACAAGTATAAATTATTCTTTAAAGCTCAATCTTCTTGATTCCTCAGAAAAGTTAACCATAGAATTTCCATATGACCCATTGCTAGGTATATAACCAAAAATTTCAAGACAGGGCCTCAAATGGATGATGCCTGTATGTCAATGTTTATTGCAGAATTACTCACAGTAAGTTAAAGGTGGAAGCATTCCAAGTGTACATCAACAAGTGAATGAGCAAACAAAACATGATATAGCTATACAATGGAAAATTATTCAGCCATAAAAATTAATGTGGTTCTGACACCTGCTGCAGTTTAGATGAACCTAGCGAATATTATGTTAAGTTAAAGAAGCAACTCACAAAAATAGTATTATATTATTTCATTCATATGAAATGTTCAGAATAGATAAATCTATAGAGATAAAAAGTAGATTAGTGGTTGCAACCATCATATGACACAGCAACTCTACTCCTAAGTTATATATCCAAGAAAAATGAAACCATAAGCCCACACCAAAAAGTTATACAAGGATTCTCACAGCAGGATTATTCACAACATCCAAAAAGTTTGAAACAATCTAAATTCTCATCAACTGATGAGTGGATAAGCAAATGTACTTTAACCATACAATGGAATACTATGCAACAATAAAAAGGAATGAAATACTGGTACATGTTACAATATCAGTGGACCTTGAAAATACCATGCTAAGTTTAGAAAAACAGGAGAATATAACCCATAATTGCATGTGATTTTTTTACCACATATTAATCAAAGGGTTTCACAAATTTTGTAAGTTGATATAAGTATAACCAAAAATGATGTAACAGATACACAATGGAAATAGCAAAAATCTTACTACTCCATACCCCACTAACATTTATTAATAAAAAGAAGAAAATACTGTGCTAAGTGAAAGAAGTCAGTCACAAAAGATCATATATTGTATAATCCATTTTATATGAAAAATCCAGAATATACAATTCCATAGAAATAGATTAGTAGATTAGTGTTTGCCAGAGGATAGGAGCAGGGGGAATAGAGAATGACTGGTAGTGGGTATGGGATTCTTATGAAAGTGATAAAATGTTCTACACTTAGGTAGGGGTGATGGTTTCACAACTTTGTTAATATACTAAAAACCACAAAGTTGAACAATTTACAGTGGTGAATCTTATGATATGGGAATTACATCCCAATAAAGCTATCATAAAAACAAAGAAACAAATGACTCTATGCCACGCAAAAAATAAGAAGATCTACACATCTCAATCTTACCCAAATACTTGCAGATCTTAATGCTCCCATTCATGATCTGGTTCTACCCATATTTACAGGCAAGAAAGGACACTGTGATTGAAAGTCTTATTCATGAAGTAGTTCTGCAAAGAAAAACTGAGATACTGCTGGGCATAGTAGCACATGACTGTAATCCCAACATTTAAGAGGCTGTAGCAAGACTAGGAGTTCAAGGGAAGCCTGGGCTACACAGAAGGACCCTATCTCACAAAAAAAAAAAAAAGAGAGAGAAAGAAAGAAAGAGAGAGAGAGAGAGAGAGAGAGAGAGAGAGAGAAATTGGGCTGGGTATAGTGGTACATACCTGTAATTCCAGCAACCTGGGAGGCAGAGGCAGAAGGGTTGCAAGTTTGAGGCCAGAGGCAGCCTATATAAGTTAGCAAGACCCTATCTCAAAACAGCAGAGTAAAAAATGGATTGGGGCTACAACTCTGTGATAGAGTGCTTGCAAATTATGCTGTGTTCAACTTCCTGGCACCGAAAAAGAAAAAGAAAGAAAGAAAAGAAAAGAAAAAGAAAAATTTGGATCCTATTACCAGATGGAAGATGTAATGCTAAGCAAATAACACCCAAAATATTCACTACATTCCACCCCTTGATTCTTCAATTCATATATGTGGCTTTCCATTCATAAATTTGTAAGGCCTCTGATGAATGTAGAGCATATGTTCACAACCCAAAAAGAGACAACTAAAAGTCCCATTTGATTGCTTCAACTAGCTTCAAGTACAGGAGCTCGCAGATCAACTCCCTTCTATTTTATGACTATCTGAATCCTATCAGATAATTCTACCATGTATCAAAGGCAAGTTTCTACATCAACCATCTTAAAACAGCAAGTAAATTGGAAAAGACTGAATGTCATTTAATTCTATAATACAAGCATGGAAAAATAAATAGCATATTTGTGCTACTCCTTATAAGGTTGTAGCTGGTTTTAATAACATCCCTCTTCCAATGTACATTTCTTATTCCTCCACCTTTGACCAGAACCTCTGTTTAACTAGGTTCATTACACATCAGATAGCTGAAATTAATAACCTAGAAAGAAGAAATATGAGCTCATGGTGGGACTTCATGGGTAGTTAGTAGTTGAGCTTTTTTTTTCTTTCTACTTTTTCTTTCTCTACCATCCATGAAACTTTGCCACTGAAGGGTGATATACAGAACTGTACATGCCCTAGGACTTCAAAGTCCTCTCACTGAAGCATGAACCATATCATTCTTCATAGTCAGGCTTATTCAATCTAGACAAAAACCCCAACTCTTCTTTTGCTGTTTCACGAGGTACTTGAGAATTTTACCATTGAGGTTGTCAATATGGGCTAAGGAAGCAACAGAGCGAAAAGAGGCACAATTAAGAGTGAAATAGACCTCAATAAAATTTCTTAGTTCAAAATAAATCTCTCCTTCTCCCTAACGGAATGCTACTGAGCACATGGGTGCCTCAAGCGTTTCTCATGAACCTTCAGTTACTACTTTTCGAGCAGAGCAGAAAATGAAATCGCAATAAAGAAATATATAAAAAAGGAAAGTTAATGGCCCTCATTGTTTTCTGTTTCACGTCTCTTTCATCAAAGTTTTGTATTGTATAATTTCCACTGAAATGGAACATCTCACTTTCTCCCCCTAGAGACATACAGTTCAGGACATTCATTCCCATATTTATACATTACCTAGAGAGGCACTTTATGCAAAACACCAAGGTAGCTGGTCATAGTGATGCACACTTGTAACTCCAGCACTCAAGAGGCAGAGCAGGAGGATTAAAGCCAGTTCCAGGCCAGCTGCACAGTGAGACCCTGTCTCAAAAAATACCAAAAAAGAAAAAATCAAAGTATCTAGTACTCTGGAAGACATTTATTCAGCTTATCATAATTCAGGCCCTCTCCCTCTCAGTTCCTCCATCACACTGCCATCTCCTTATTGAGATCTGAGCTGGTTAGCAGGAGAGATAAAAATGCTGACTCTTGGAACCATGGAGCAAGGTATCTCCAGACTCCTTCCCAACTGGCTCAATAACAACCTTCAATGAAGTATAAACATCAAGAAGTTAGCCTGTATTCTCTGTTTGATCAAGGTTACATGCCTATACATAAATTCACCATAGAAAACTTAAAACTCTGCACTGTATCCTATCCAGTTCCCTGTGTCTATAGCCCAGCACAAAGTGTGGTGGTGAGGTGTATTTGGTAATTGCATATCAACTCTATCAACCATATCAGAACCAAGACATTCAAATCCAGATATCTCAAAATGTAACTTCACTTTCTGCAACTTTGCCTGCAAGTCATTAGTCTTTCGAAACTTCTGTAAACTTTTCAGACTAATTTAAATACTATTTTTCCAGATTAAAGTTACTCATTTTTTTAATACTCAGGCTTTCAATTTCTTCCCCTTCCTATCTCATTGACCCCTTCTCAATTTCTACTCTCTAAATGTTATCTGTATTGTATGATCATGTAGCAAAAGAGGTATCTGATCATTACTGCCTCTAGATTGGTGTTAGTGCATTGACCCCTTTCCTTGCTGCCTTCCCTTCAACATAGTTTAACCTCTACATAGATATTATGAGGCCACTTACACTGATGCAAGATGAGATGCAGTTTATTGCAAATAGACATTTAGGATTATTTTGGGGTTTGGTTTTCATTTTGCTCTTGTTGTGTTGGTGTTTTTGAGACAGGGTCTCAGTATGTAACCAAGGCTGATCTGGAGCTCACTATAAAGCCCAGTCTGGCCTTGGACTCATGATCTTCCTGTATCTGCCTCCCAAGTGCTGGCATTACAGGGATGTGCCACTACACCTGGCTTCCCTGGTCACTATGAACCTGGGTATTGCCTCCTCTAAAATAACTGAAATCACTTGCCCACTCCCAAAGAAGGACACTTGCCCACTCCCAAAGAAGGGCCAACCAAATTTTCATCTACTCTTTTAGCCATCTTCAGATCTAAGACATAAAGTTTCCAGATCCAAAATCTTATACTTTTATATATGAATCTTGACAAAAATCTCTGCAACAGCTAAACAAAATGATAAATATCACCATTCAACAGCACACTATAAATAAAATATTAGGGGTTGTTCTTTCCATTTTATAATATAACAAAGAAATATAATTACATTTATTTATGTTTTCCAGTAGAAGGTTCATCTGCAGCTACAGCACCTAGCATCCAATGCCGCCTGATCTCAGAAGCTAAGCATGTTTGGCCTGGTTAATCCTTGGATGGCAGATTGCCTAGAAATACCAGCTACTGCATGCTAGGGAGAAAGACCTGACAACCCAATCCTGAAACAAGCAGCCATTGAAAACCCTATGAATAGCACAAAAGCACTGACATAGTGCCAGGCATGGCACAGTGTCAGAGAATGTTTCACTCTGTTGTACATTAGGGTTGCTATGAGTTAGACCTGACTCAACAGTACCTAACAACAACAACAATATATTAGTCATAAGACTCCATAAACCTTGTAAGTTGATAAAGTATAAGCAAAAGTGATGTAGTAGTCACATAATGGAAAAGGTCTATACTGTATTACTCTGTATCCCATCACCATTTACCAATAAAGGGGAAGAAATCCTAGACTCAAGTGAAAATGAAAACACAACTTGCCAGAACTTGTGGGATACTGAAAAGGTACTTCTAACAGGGAAGCTTACAATCATGAGTGTCTACAATAAAAATCAGAGTGATCTCAAATAAATGACCTAATGATGTATCTCAAGGTCTTAGAAAAACAAACACTAGCCAAAACTGAAATTAGTAGAAGGAAAGAAATAATAAAGATCAGAGCTAAAGTTAATGAAATGGAGACTAAAAGAATAATACAAAGAATCAGCAAAACAAAGAATTGGTTCTTTGAAACAATAAACAAGATTGACAAAACCTTAGCCAAACTAACCAAAAGAAAGAGAAAAACTCAAATTAACAAAATTAGAGACAAGAAGGGGATATTACAATAAACATCACTGAAATCCAGAGGCTCATTAGGGAATATTTTGAATAATTATCCCCCAATAAGTTGGAAAGCATATAAGAAAACAATAAATTCATAGACACAGACACATATGACCTACCAAAACTGAACCAAGATATATTTTTTAAAAACCTAAACGATTAATAACAACCAATAAGATTGAAACAAGAGGGAAAAAATTCTCCCAAAAGAAAAGTCCAGGACCAAATGGATTCACTGCTGAATTCTACCAGACTCCTAGAGATGAACATCAGTGTTCCTTAAGCAATTCCATAAAATAGAAATTGAAAAGATGCTTGCAAATTTATTCTATGAATCGAGTACTACACTGATACCAAAACTGAGTAAGGATACAAAACAAACAAAAAAAACCTATAGATCAATTTACTTGATGAACATAGATAAAAAGATCCTCAATTAAAAAAAAAAAACTTGCAAACTAATCAAGGCATGGTGGCATACACCTATAATTCCAGAGACTTGGAAAGTGGAGGCAGGAGGATCACAAAAAAAGAAAGAAAGAAAGAAAGAAAGAAAGAAAGAAAGAAAGAAAGAAAGAAAAGAAAAGAAAAATTGGGCTGGATATAATGGTGCATACCTGTAATCCCAGCAACTTGGGAGGCAGAGGCAGGAGGGTTGCAAGTTCAAGGCCAGAAGCAGCCTGCATAATTTAGCAAGACCCTATCTCAAAATAAAAAGTAAATAATGGGCTGGGTGTGGGGCTCAGTAGTACAGTACTGGCAAAAAAGCATGCATGAAGCCCTGGTTCAACTCCCAGGTACCAAAAAAAAAAAAAAAAAAAAAAAAAAAAAAAAAAAAAAAAAAAAAAAAAAAAAAAAAAAAAAAAAAAAAAAAAAAAAAAAATCAAAAAACAAAACAAAACAAAACAAAAAAACTTGCAAACTGATTTCAATAATACATTAAAAAGATTGTACACCATAATCAAGTTGGATTCATTCCAGGGATGTAAGGATGGTTCAACACGTGCAAATTAATAACCGTAATAAAGTACATAAATAGAATCAAGAACAAAAATCACATGATCATCTCAATAGGTGCAGAAAAAGTCTTTGACAAAATTCAACATTTTTTCATGGTAAAAACCTTGAAAAATTAGGAATAGAACTGGATGTGGTATTATCCCATCACTCAAGAGGTAGAGGTAAGAGGATCAAGAATTCGAGACAAGCCTCACTACATAACAAGTTCAAGGCCACCCTGGGATACAGGGTGAGACTTTGTCTCAAAAAGAAAAAGCAAATTAAGAAAAAAAGGATTATATCTCAAACTAATAAAGGTTATGTATAATAAACCTATAGCCAACTTTATATGGATCAGGAAAAAACAAAAAACATTTCATCTAAAGTCATGGAAAAGATAAGGATATCTACTCTCTCCATTCCTACTTAATATAGTGCTTGAAATCTTACCCAGAGCAATAAGGCAAGAGAAGGAAATAAAATGGGTACAAATAGGAAAAGAAGTCAAATTATCCCAATTTGCAGATGATGTGTTATGATCCTATTCTTAAAAGAATCTAAAGACTCTAGTAGAAGTCTCTCTGATCTGAGAAACACTTTCAGCAAAGTAGCAATTGTTGTTGTTGTTAGGTGCCGTCGAGTCGGTATCCACTCATAGCGACCCTCATAGGGTTTTCAACGACTGACTGTTTCATATTGCCTTGGGAGTGGATTGCCAGGTCCTTCTCCCATTTTTTGCAGTGCTGGGAATTGAACTCAGGACCTCAGAGACTGCAGCGCAGTGCTCTACCAACTGAGCTAAATCCCAGCCCCAAAGTAGCAGTACACAAAACCAATATACAAAATCAGTAGCTAAACCTGGCATTATAGTGCACACCTATAACCCCAACATTCAGAAGGCTAAGGCAGAAAGAGCAAGATGAGTTCAAGGCCAGCCTGGTCTACAAAGTGGGTTCCAGGACAGCCTGGCCTACAGAGCAAGACCCTATCTCAAAGCCCCTCACTAAAAATAAAACACAGAAACACAAATTAGTAGCATTTTTACCTTTTTAAATTTAAAAAAAAATATTTTATTTTTATTTTATTTATTTTTTTTTTTTTCTAGACAGAGTCTCACTGTAGCCCCTGTTGGCCAGGAATTCACTATGGAGACCAGACTCACCCACCTTTGTATTTTTTCATATACAAATAACAAACTCACAGCCGGGCATGGTGGCACATGTCTGTAATCCCAGCAGCTTGGGAGGCGGAGGATAGAGGATCGAAAGTTCGAGACCAGAGGCAGTCTGTGTACCTTAGTGAGATCCTGTCTCAAAAAGTAAAAAAATGGGCTGGGGGTGCAGCTCAGTGGTCCAGCACTTGCAGAGCATGCAAGGGCGAGGCCCTGGGTTCAACCCCCAGTATCACACACACACACAAAAAAAAAAAAAAACCTCACTGAGAAAGAAGTCAGGAATACTATCTCATTCACAATAGCCTAAAAAACAAACAAACAAAAACTTAAAAATAAATCTAATCAAGAGGGTGAAAGACCTCTACAATGAAAATGTTAAAACACTAAATCAAAAAACTGAAGAAGACACTAGGAGAAAGAACTTCCATGTTCATGTTGTTGTTGCTGTGTTCTGCCATTGAGTCGGTACCCAAATCATAGCGACCCCCCTGTACAATAGGCAAAACACTATTGTCAGTGCTTCTCTGTTATTCATAGGGTTTTCAATGGAGGATTGATTTTGGGGAGTGGGTTGCCAGGTCCATCTCCCAAGCCTACAGCACCTGGTGTTCCCAGGCGGTCTCCCATCCAAGTACTAACCAGGCCCCACCCTGCTTAGCTTCCGAGATCTGACGGGATTGGATGCCACATGACTACGGCTGCAGGCTCCATGTTCATAGACTACTAGAATTAATATTGTTAAAATGGCTATATTACTAAAAGTAATCTACAGATTTAATGTAATCCCCATCAAAATTCCAATGACATTCTTCACAGAACTTGAAAAACAATTCTAGATTTCATATGGATGCACAAAACACCCCCAATAGCCAAAACCATCCTGAGCAAAAAGAGCAATTCTGGAAGAGTCACAATACCCACTGTCAACTTATACTGTAGAACCATATTAACAAAATAGCATATATTAACAAAAATAGCACAGTACTGGCACAAAAATACACACTTAGACCAATGGAATGGAATAGAGGACCCAGAAATAAAACCATACAGCTATAACTATCTGATTCCTGTCAAAAAATGCCAAAAACATATGTTGGAGAAAAGATACCCTCTTTAACAAATGGTGCTGGAAAAACTGGATATCTATATATAGAAGAATGAAACTAGATCACTGTCTCTCATTTTGTACAAAAATCAACTCAAAATGGACCAAAGACCTTCATGGAAGACCTGAAACTCTGAAACTACTAGAAGAATATGTAGCAGAAACACTTCAAGATAGATATATATATATATATGGGCAATGACTTTGTGGATAGGACTCTGATAGCTCAGAAAATAATAACAAGAATTGACAAATGACATTACATCAGCCTAAAAAGCTTCTGCACAAGGAAACAATTATCAGACTGAAGAGACAGCCTACACGATGAGAGAAAAGTTTTGCCAGCTAATCATCTGACAGGGGATTAATATCTAGGATATTTAAAGAGCTCAAAAAATTAATCATAAAATCAAATAATCCAGCCATGTGGCGGTATGTACTTGTAATCCTAACACTCAACAGGCTATGGCAAGAGGATTCTGACTTGAGGCCAACCTGGTATACATACCAAGACACTGTCTCAAAATGCCAAAAAATATTTTAAAATCTCAGGCATGGAGGCACACACCTTTAATAATCTCAGCAACTCAGAAGGCTGAGGCAGGAAGATTGCAAGTTTGAGGTCAGAGGCAGCCTGTATAATTTAGCAAGAACTGTTTCCAAAAAAAATTAAAATAGATGGGAATGCAGCTGAGTGATAGTGCACTTACAAAGTATGTGCAAGGCCCTGGGTTCAAGCCCCAAGTACCACATAAATACAAACATACATACATATATATAAACATACATACATACATACAAAAGGAGCTAGAGCTTTAACTCAGTGATAGAGCACTTGTCTAGCATACATGAGGCCCTGGATTCAATCCCCTAGTGCTGAAAAACAGAAAGACCAAATAATTCAATCACAAAATGGGCAAATGAATTGAACAGACATGTTGCAAAAGAAGAAATACAAATGGCCAATAAATACATTAGCAAAGGTCAACATCTTTAGCCAGCAGGGAAATGCAAATCAAAATGACATTGATCAGAGCATGATGACACATGCCCTTTAATTCCAGCACTAGCAGGGCAGATATAGGAGAATCACCATTTCAAGGCCAGCCAGGGCTACATATTGAGTTAAGGGCCAACCTGGGCTACATAGTAAGACCATGTATCAAAAAGAAACAAACAAACAAACAAAACTTCATTGAGATTTCATCTCATCCCAGTCAGAATGGCTATCATCCAAAATAATAATAACAACAGCAACAACAACAGTGAGGATGCAGAGGGAAAATGTACTCTTATACAACGTAGGTAGAAATGTAAATTAGTCCACCTACTACAGAAATCAGTATGGAGATTGGTCAAAACACTAAAAATAGAACTACTGTATCATCCCATTATACTTCTCCTGGAGATATACCAAAAGGAATCAAAATCAGCGTATAATAGAGATACCTGCACACCCATGTTTATTTTATCACTATTCATAATGACCAACTTATGGAATCAGCCTAAGTGCCCATCAGTGGATAAATGGATAAAGAAAATGTGCTATATATACACAATGGAGTTTAGTCATCCATAAAGAAGAATTAAATCATGTTATCTATAGAAAAATGAATGGAACTGGAGATCATCATAGTAAGTGAAATAAGGCAGATTGCATGTTTTCTCTCACATGTGGAATTTAGGAAAAGAAGACATGAAAATAGAAAGGGGGTTATTAGGGAAAAATATGGGGATCAGGGAGAGGGGGATAAGAGAGAAAAATATAGGTCAATATGATCAATGTATATAATATGCACATTGAAAACATTATAATTAAATCCATTATATTATACAATTAATGTCATTAAAATGTTTTAAACATAAATAGGGCTGGGATTTAGCTTAGTTGGTAGAGCACTGCGCTGCAGTCTCTGCCGTCCCGAGTTCAATTCCCAGCACCGCAAAAATGGGAGAAGGGCCTGGAAATCCACTCCCAAGGCAATCCTGAAACAGTCAGCCATTGAAAACCCTATGAGGGTCGCTATGAGTCAGATACCAACTCTACGGCACCTAACAACAACAACAACAACAACAAACATAAATAAAAACAAAGGAAATCGTACACCAACATCCCTCACGAATATAGGCACAAAAATCCCAAAAAAATTCGTATAAAGACTCAGCAGCATATAAAAAAGGTTATACACCATGATTAATTCCAACAGAATTTGTCTCAAGAACAGAAGTTTACTTGAATATACAGAAATCAATGTAGTACATCACATTAATAGAATAAAGGACAGAACCAACGTAATCAACTCTATGTAAACAGAAAAATCATTTGACAAAATCTATCACCCTCTCATGTTAAAAATTTTAAAAAACACTCATCAAATTAGGATTAGAAGGGAACTTCCTTAACCTAAGAAAGGATTCTATGAAAAACCCACATGACTACTACAGAAAAGGACATCTAATGCTGGGTGCTGTGGTGCACACCTGTAATCTCAGTTATGCCGGAGGCAGAGGCAGAAGAATCCCAAGTTCAGGGCCAGAGGCAGCCTGCACAATTCAGTGAGACCCTGTCTCAAAACAAAAAATAAAAGGGGACTGCTGTTTCAGCTCACTGGTAAAGCACTTGCCTAGCATGCATGAGGCTCCAGGTTCAACCCCCCAGTACTGTAAAAGAGAAAAGACCTCTATGAAAAACCCACATGACTGCCATCTTCCTCAGTGTCTTCTATCTTCTTTTGATTTACTTTACTGTTTTGGTTCCAATTTCTCAGGTTCAAGGCTTAGTTCATTTAGTTTCAAATTTTCAAATTCACATAGTAAAGCATGGATAGTTCTTTTATTGTTGTGTTGTTAGGTGCTGTTGAGTCAGGTCCGACTCATAGCGACCCTCATAGGGTTTTCAATGACTGATTGCTTCAGGGTTGCTTTCAGGAGTGGATTGCCACATCTTTCTCCCATAATTTTTTTATTAGTAGTATTTTATTTATACATGTTAGTGGAGTACAGAGTAATAAGTCAGTTGATATATCCATTATGCAACTATCAAATCAGTATTGCTTATACTTCATCTCCTTAAATGTTTTACAAAACAGAATAAACAAAAAAGAATTTTAATTAGCATGTAATGATAATTATATGCAACAATAGGTTATGCTTTGATTTTTTCCTTTCTTTTCTCTTCTTTTTTTTTTCTTGTATTTTCATAGAGTTGCATCCTGTGTTTTGCATTTTTTTCTCTCCTCCTTTACCCCTCTACATTGTTCCCCCTTCCCATCCCCCTTCCCCATCATCCATTCCCTCCTACTAGTCCCCTCCCCCTCGTATTGGGTCCATTTATATTTTTCATCCTTAGGTAAGTATGATCATACATTTATATATGCACATTTTATATATATGATATGTTTTATATATAAACATATATCATAGATATATGTTTATATATAATATATATATCTATATATATATATATCTATGATATATCTATATATATCATAGATAAAAATTTTATTTACAATTATGCATTATAAAGATATTGATGTCCTGAACTCTGAGTCACCATGATCCCTAAAGAAGAAGAGAGAAGGGGAGGCTGAGGTTCATGAGTTGGTCTCTTACAAACCCCAGCCCTTCAAGCTACATGGCTGGGCACCCAAGCACTTCTTGTCCTGCTCACTAGGCTGCTTCTGGATGCACCAGAATTCTGTTCCGGCTGGGGCCCTGGGGAAATGAAATTAGAGATATGGGTTCAACTTCTCACAAGGGAAGGAGCTCCACCCCCAAGATATAAATTCAGCACAGTCCAGGACTCTCCTATCCACTGCCAGCAAGACCATGAAGCCTGACTGGATCCGTGTTTCTCTGTGGCTCCTCATCCTTTCCATGTTCTTCCATGTGCTTTCAGGTGAACTACTTCCCCTACACCTCAGAAAAGAACTATGTGAAAGTGGACATCTTGGAGGTAAGCAAACATAACAAACCAGGAGGAAACTAGGAGGGAGAAGGAAGTCCAGGCAGCCTATGTGGCGCTGTCACTGATAACCAAGATCAAGTCCTCTTTTATCTCAAGCCCCAGGGCTCTAGGGCATCTGATTACATTGGGTTTCCTCTATAGATTGGAAGCGGAAGACAGAAAGTAGGATCGACTTAAGTTTTGACGAAAGGGTTTCAGTACAAAAGGAATTGTTGTTGTTGCTGTTAGGTGCCATGGAGTGGGTATACAACTCAGCAGCACTCTGTACAACAGGTGAAACACTATTGTCAGTGCTTCTCTGCTATTTATAGAGTTTTCAATGGCAGATTGATTTGGGGAATGGGTTGCTAGGTCTGTCTCCCAAGCCTACAGCACCTGGTTTTCCCAGGCTGTCTCCCATCCAAGCACTAACCAGGCCCGACTCTGCTTAGCTTCCAAGATCTAATGGGATGGGACGCCACAGCGGTATGGCACCAGGCACAAAAGGAATAAGGACTATGAAAATTGGATGGACTTCAGGGGTATCTAAGAAATTTCTTTGTTGGTGTGTGTGTGTGTGTGTGTGTGTGTGTGTGTGTGTTACATGAGCTTCAATTCTATTCAATACATATCAGTAGGACCCTTACATTCCATGGATACAGAGGTGCAGAGGTCATCATATGCATTCTTAGGGCCCTCTCATTCTACCTATTTAATTTCTTCTTAATTCAAATTATAATGGATGTGCATGAAACACTCAGAGTGAAAGAGAGAAATACCTAATTGTGAATAAGGATTGTAGTTGGATTTTAAGAAGACTAACATTAACTCCTTCTTTGTCTCCAACATGGTTATCATGACTCCTGCTCTAACCACCTACCTCCATGGTCTCAGTAAGCCCAGGTGAGTCTGGATGGACAGACCAAAGAGAAGTAAGATGAGATAGGAAACAGAAAATTATGGAGGAAAGAAAGATCTACTAGTCTTGGCATTTTAAGCTGCTCCTTCTGGAATAGGTGTAGAAGATGAAAGGGCTTTTTAGCAAATGTGTTTGCAGAGACTCTGGGGGGTGAAGAGGAAAAAGAGGTAAAAAAAAAAGTAAGGGATCTGAATAGTGTATACTAAAGGAAGTAGGTGAAATGCTCACTTCCAGTGATATGGGAAATATGGGGAAAGTCAGGAAATGGGATATGTTTAATACGAACAAGGAAAACTATGAAAGATGAAGGATTCTTGAAGATAGTAGAGCAACTTTACTGCCCTTCTCCATTATTTCTCTACATCATTGACTCAAGCTATAGCCCAGAATCATTGCCCCATATCACATATACAGTGAAATTCACACTCAGGGAACTGTATTTTGTTCTCCAGTGATAAAATCAGGTAGATTTACCTGAGGGGAATGAGCTTCAATAGTCTGACCCCAGAAGGAAAAGAATACCAGTAGGGTAACAAAGAAAACTTGACTCTGATTCTTGTGTACAGCATACTGCAACTATCCTCCTATAAGGGGCACCTGCAAGCTTTCCTTGCTCAGATTCTACTACAACACTTTGACATTTTTATGTGAGCCCTTCATCTTCTCTGGTTGTGGAGGCAACAGAAACAACTTTAAACAGAAATATATCTGTGAAAGCATCTGTCTTCCTGAAGAGTAAGTCTTGTGGCACCTCACCCAACCCTTAATAATGGTGAATACTAAGGATCATGGTTTTTCAGGAAAAAACAGATGAGAGGCTAGGGTGAATGAGCAAGGAAGTAAGAAATTATACCTGGTTAGGGATATGCCAGAGGCATACATTTTAGTGTCCTATGTCATTTAGTCCAACAACGCTCTTTTGAAACTGTGAAAATTGAAGTGTAGAGAAGCTAATGATTTTGTTCATGCTTACTCAGAAGGACATGGATCCAGAGCTCCTAACTCTCTACCACTACGGCCTCAGATCTTTGAGATCCTGTCCTATACCTTGTTGTCTCACGGTCAAAAGAAAAACTGTGAGGATGTCAAAAGAGCAGGAGAAAACACTGAGCATCACCAGTATCTATAGTAAATGTCTAAACAATGACCTTATTTGTAATCAAGAGCAAAGACATCTCTTTGTTGTTCTGTTTGTTTGTTTTATGCCTTACTTGAAGACTGGGCCCAGGACCTCACACATGCATGTGCTCTACCACTGGGCTGCACCCCATGCCCATGTTTTTATTTTTTTATTTTGAGACATGGTCTAAGTTACACAGGTTGCCTCTGACCTTGAATTCAATGATCCTCCTCCCTCCACTTACCGAATCACAGGGATTCCAGGTGTGTGTCACCCCACCCGGCCCTTTACTAATAGGTATATCCTCAGAGTCTAGGACTATATTTGCTTATTATTAGCTTATGGATCAGGAGGCATATTAGAACTACAGAAAGTTATGAATTTCTGGTCATCTGTTAAGGATCCATTAGCTGTGTACTTAACCATAATAATCACAAATTTTATTTATTTATTAACAGAGACAGAGGTCAAGGAAAAGAACATTCTTAATATGACAGGAGGAAGATATAAAGAAAAGCAATATGAAAAATCATGCTAAAATTATCCTGACTAAATAAATTGGACATTTCTGGAAGTTTTTGTTTTGTTTTGTTTTGTTTTGTTTTGTTGCAGTACTGGGGAGTTGAACCTGGGGCCTCACACATGCTTTTTGCAAGCACTCAACCACTGAGCCATAAGCCCAGCCTATTTTTAACTTTGTGTTTTGAGACAGGGTCTCACTAAGTTGCATAACCTGCCTCTGGCCTCAAACTTGTGATCCTCCTGCCTCTACCTCTTGAGTGGCTGGGATTAAAGGTGTGGGCCACCATCCCTCACTTTCAGGAAGGTTTTTGAATTCAGAATTCTTGTTAATCTCTCTTGCTCCTTTCCTACTTATTAGATGTATAAAATTTTAACTGAAAATTTCTTGTACATTATCCTTGGTATGAGTTCATCTATCATTCCCATCCTAGATGCTTCCAGTCTAAACAGCAGATGACCTCTGTGCAGGTACCATCCTACCCTTTAATAAGTCAGTATGTGTAAAGGCAGTCATCCCCAGAATGACTTTCTAAAACTGAGGGGTTTTTTCTGTAGTCAGCAGCCATCAAGGTGGACTTCTATGTAAGAGGCACCAAAATAATCATCATTAAATGATTCCTTCTGTTTCTGAGCATGATGGTGTATACGTATAATCCCAGCATGCAGGAAACAGAGGCAGGAGAATCACGATTTTGAGGCCAGCCTGGGCCACATACAGAATTCTAGTCCAGCCTTGACTACACAGAGAAAGACTCTGTCTGAAAAAACTAAGGGCTAGGAATGTAGCTAAGTGTATAGCACTTGCCTAACATGGGCAAGGCCCTGGGTTCCATCCCCAGCACTGGAAGGAAATTTCTATGGCACCCAAGGTGATAGCAATATAGAAGCTGTAACTTTGTAGCTGGCACTTACAAATCTTAAACCAAGGTGAACCTCTATCATCAGAGCAAAGAAGGTCACTCCCCTCTTCTCTGATTGCCCTATTCATATTTTCATCAAAGATAGAGCCTCACAAACAAATCCATTGATATGAGTAGCCTAGGCTAGTATTTTAATGTCTATAAACAACAAAGGGAGTTATAGCCCAGGATGAATCCACTTGTGGGTATTGTAGCTCAATCTCAACACCAGCAACCTCTGATTCTGAATTATAAGCACGATTTTGGAAAAACCTTGAGAATTAACAGAAAGCATAGAGATGCTATCATACATAGGCCCTCTCCCAAGAGTTGCACCATGTGAGAGAAAGAAATAGAAAGAAAGAAAGAAAGAAAGAAAGAAAGAAAGAAAGAAAGAAAGAAGGGAGGGAGGGAGGGAGGGAGGGAGGGAGGAAAGGAGAGAGGGAAGGTGGGAGGAAGGGAGGAAGGGAAGAAGGGAGGGAGGGAGGAAGGAAGGCAGGAAGAGAGGGAGGAATGGGGGAAGGAAAGAAGGAAGGAAGAAGAAGGAAGGAGGGAAGAGGAAGGAAGGAGGGAAGGATTGAGAAAGAAAAAGCAAGAAAGAGAGAGAGAAAGAAAGAGAGAGAAAGTAAGAAAGAGAAAGAAAGGAAGGCAGGCAGGCAGGCAGGAAGGAAGGAAAAATTAGTTGTGGTAACCTCTAGGTACTGGTCAAAGTCTAAAAGTCTATGACCTAGACCATGCTTTGTCCAAATAAAACTTTGTTCTAGGGCCTGACATCAAAAAGTATAATTTACCTAGTGCCTATTCATGGATTCTGAAATTTTTCCTCCCTTTGATTTTTGTGAAACACAGTGTTATACAAAGAAAACTCAAGTGCAATTTCTTGGAAAGCTCTTTTAGAACTATATTCTACTCCAAACAATTACTATAAATAAAATACTCTCTGGAGACAAAAAATGGTTGACTCAAGTCCCTCTAGCTTTGAGTTTTCAGATTTCTTGAGGACACTTGAGTAATTATACTCGAGTAATTGCCGAAGTTTCCTTCTCAATAATTCGTAAATTTGCCTCTAAGAAAAAGGATTGTGTGTGCTGTCTATGGTGCTGAAGGAAGATTTTCACAAGTAACAGTAAAGATTAGTAAAAGGACACAAAGCCATATGTACATCCAGGCCTTTGTACAGAACCACACAACCAAGGACCAGCTCAGAAACTGAATCCACAAGAGACTCATGCACACTTCACATTAAATTCAAGTGAGGGGACAAATCAATAGTAAAAGAGGAACAAAGGTAAAAACATAAAACAAGGTCTTATGGTACACACCAAAGACAGAATGAATGGATATTTCTGACTCTGATCTCTTCACCTGAGTCATAACTGACCCCTAGAGAAACTGAGAAGGAAAAATGACATTAAATATGACAGAAAAAGGGAAAGTAGTTTAAGAATAAGTCTAAGTTCCACAAGACCCAAAGAGAAAGAATTTGGTAGAACAGAAACTGTGAATGTGGCACAAAGTTTGAGTATTATTCAAGGGATGCTCAAGGCATTTGCCCTCATATCTGGACACAGGGCAGGACCTGAGAGAAGATGTGAAGAGGAGAAGTCCCATGATCATCACAAAGACTCTGACCTCTTCGCCATTCAACATTTCTATCCCATCTCCATAGACGAACAAACAGGTTAGGAGAAAACCTCTTGTCCTCAAGTAAGTCTTCATGGATCTGATTGATCAACTCTCTCCTTGTCATTTGCACCCACTCTACAACTAGGGGGTAATTGAAACACACCAGCCCTACCAAAGCATAAAACCAAAACCAACCAACACTCTGGCACTAGCCCCATCCCCCCAGACTTGTCAGACTCATTCACGGTCAGAGCACTTGTAAATCATTTTCATTCTATATGATATTCCCAGAATAATTAGCCTCAATGTCATTTCTATTTTTAGGTCCTTGATCTATGACATGAGGTATATATGGATAAAAATCTTAATTCCACCCAATACCAAGTCCCCCAGGTCTGTCCAGTATTATTACTGTTTCTCACACCATGCTTTTGACTTGATGGTATCATGGATTTCGAAAGTGGAAGGTGACCTAAAAGATCTTCTAGTTCAACCCTGACCTATTATACTTCTTGGGACTGAACATCTGAAATGAAAGATGACTTTACACATGCCTCCTAGTGTCTTGTAGTCTCATTTAGTGCCATGTCCTTCAGTTGGAAAATCTCTCCCATGCACAATGCAACCTCACTTACTTTTCATTCATTCAACACATCTATTAGGCACCCACTTTGAGCCACACACTATATAAAGAATGGGATGAGGTGGTGAGCAAAGGAGACCAGACCCTATCCTTATGCAATTGACAACCTGGAAAAGAACAGATGCTACCCTGATAAACATGCAAGTATTTTATAGTAAACTATGATTCCTGATCTACAAGAAGGAACAGAGTGCAATCAGCAGATGAAGCAGAGGAATTTAGTCTGTTCATAGAACCAGCAAGTATTTTCTAGAAGTGATATTTGAACTGACATCTGGAGCATTAGTGGACAAAAGAAGGACAGGTATTCTCACCAGAAGGAACAGTGTGTACAAACCTTTAGGCAGAATAGAGCATGACATTTTCCAAGAATTGAAATGTGTCCTATGTTACCTAGTTTTTGCATTGTAGTGATCAAAAAACCTGACAGAGTCAACTTAACTTGACAGCAGCTAACAACAAGAAGTAATTTCATTTGATGTTTGGCAAAATACACCCAAAGTACAGTGAAAAAGGTAATATCAGAAAATGAAAGAAAGTGAGTATTCAAAATAAACAGTGAGAGAGAAAGGTGTCAATCAACAGACTGCAAAATCCTAAGAATGGGTAAGCAGGAAAAGATAAGGTCAAGAACTATATCCAATTCATCTTTTTATGTCTAACATCCAAAAATAATGAATACTGCCTAAATACTTGTTAAATGGAAAGACAAAAACATATAAAATTACAGGATGGGCTAGTAAGATTTCTCAGGACACAATTTTTAATTTTTAAGCAAGACAATATTACTTTGTGATTTTAAAATTGATTGTGTGAGGAGAAAAGGAAGAAAACACCAGAAGGACAATAATTTTTTAAAAAGTAGCATCAGTCCCACCTGGAAGCTTTCCAGAAGTACAAAATCTATAGAAATGCAAAAAAAAAAAGCACCCAAATGAGACCTACCTGAGCTGCAACTTGCATTTTAACAATATCCTCTTGTGATTTGTATTCTCATTTTGCAAGTACTAGTCTGTGAAGAATCAGGAAGCTCACAGGAAGGGAGACCTACTACCCTGGCTACTGAGCATGAAGTATCCAGGATACATAGCATCATCTAGCTATGACTTTTCTCCATAAAATGTGAAATACTTTCAACAGGGCTCCATATAACCCTAAAGACACATAGTGAGAGGCTTGGTGTCCCTTTCCCCTTCCTAGTAGCAGTCTATTTCCTTTCGGGGAGTTGTTTCCCCCATTCTGTGGTGCCTTATAAAGGCTAGTCCAGGAGCCTACGAGCCACAAGAGAAGCCAAGCAAGCAATCTTCCTGATGGTGGGCTTATTTCCCAACAACACAGCAAGAAGATTGCACATGCATTAAGACAGATGTTCCCAACTAGGGGAAAATTTGCTCCCAGGAGATAAGTGGCAACATTTGAAGACATTTTTTTGTAACAAATGAAAAGAAGGGCTACTGGCATCTAGTGGGAAGAAGCCAGGGATGCTGCTAAATGTCATATAATATACAGGAGAGTCACACACACACACATACACAGTGTTATACTTTGGACCTAAATTGTCCCCCAAAGATCATATCCTTTGGTCCCCAGCTGGTGGCGCTTTCCTGAGAGGTTATGGAACTTTGGGGGGCAGGCTTTTGGCAGAAGTAGCTGCCTAAGAGTGAGTTTTTAAAGGTTTTTACCCTGGACCCATAGCCCTGGTCTCTCCTTGTTCCTGGTATGCCATGCCATAAGGTCGTCTTGACACCACCACTGCCACCACTGCCTGCTCACCACTATTATGGACTGATTCTCTGTGAGCTCCTAATAAACCTCTTCCCCCAAACCTTGGTTGCTTTTTCTACTATAGTGACAATGGGTAGCTAATCCACACAGATAACTACTCGGCACAAAATATTAACAGGATCAAAGTTGAGAAACCCTCAATTAGTAATCATATTCTCTCTCAGAAAATATGAATCTTGAGAGAAGTAACAAAGAGAAATGGAATATTACTGTCACACTCATGCCATTGAGGCCCATTGAGCCTGCCTGAATGACATGCTTCCTCTCTCTGGGTCCTCCAAAGTGCCATCATTCTCAACCGTGGAGCCCTATATCTCCCTGAATCATGCTAACTCCTATATCCTTCCAGTGCACTCTCACTTACAAAAGCTGGCCAATATCTTTCTGTTGGCTGGCCACCAAGAGCCTTAGCTCATGAGTTAGATAAGGGCTGCACTCCCAGTCAGGGCAGGCTTACCCAGCTGCTGGGCTAAACATGCACTTAAGGCATCAGCAAGATAATTTGGAATTTTCAGCTTTAACCATAATTTGTAGTTGGAAGATTAGGAAGAAACTACTTTAATTTCAGTATAAATGTAAGTTTTGCATCCAGTTCCTTAAATTATTCATTATTAGGTACCCTAATGGTCTAGGACATCAAGTGGATATTGGGGCAGGCTTGCTGTGGTTTTGAGGAAAAAAAAAAACAAGAGAAAGAGAAGGACTCAAGTTATTTCTTTTATCTGGCCTCTGCTACAGGGCTCTGGGAAGAAAAGCCTGTACAAAGGAAAAATTATTAAGAGAGGGAGAATATGGCCACAGTGGCGCACACCTGTAATCTCAGTGATTCGGGAGGTGGAGGCAGGAGGATCTCAAGTTCGAGATCAGAGAGTAGTCTGCATAATTTAGCAAGACCCTGTCTCAAAAAGTAAAAAAATGAGCTGGGGGTACAGCTCAATGGTACAGCACTTGCAAAACATGCAAGTGCAAGGCCCTGGGTTCAACCCCCAGTACCACAAAAAAAAAAAAGGAGAATATTAAAAATGGAAATGTATAATCTATATAATGGATCACAGCAGAAGAATCTAAAAATTAAAATCAAGAATGCTACATATCAAGAACTATTAATAGCAAGCCAAGAAGTGCTGCAGAAAGAATGGAAGCTTTGTTATCTAACATCGCATAACTAAGATTCAAAGTAAAAGCCTTTGAGGTCAGACATAGTGGTGCACTCCTATAATCCCAGCACTCAGGAGGCAGGAGGATTGCAAGTTTGAGGCTAGCTTGGAGTACACAGTGACACCCTGTCTCAAAGAAAAAAAAAAAAACAGGAGGGGAACACACTTGTAATCCCAGTTACTCTGGATGGGTGGAAGGCAGGAGAATCAAAAGTTCGAGGCCAGAGGCAGCCTGTGTAATTAGCAAGAACCTATCTCAAGATAAAAAATAAAAAAGGGGCTGGGGGTAGGAAGCTCAGAGGTAGAGGACTTGCAAAGTATATGCAAAGCCCTGAGTTCAGCCCCCCAGTACTAGGGGAATAAAAGTAAAATATCTTTGAAACATTCTGCAAAGATCATAGCAAACAGGACAAGCAATAGCTACAGAACTCCAGAAACTTCTTAAATAAAAAATAAAATTTAAGGAAATAAAATCCCTTTACAATTAAAAAAATCTATCAATGACATATTGTTGAATGACAAAAGCCTATTACAGAGCAGTAAGAATAGAATGCTTTGCTTGATTGCCATCCGTATCAATATTTTGCATACGTGCTGTTATAGTTTGAATATAATTTACAGTATACCCTAAAGCTTTGTATGTTGAAATTTAATCCCCATTTTTTTGATGCATTAAGAGAGTGGAAACTTAATCTGACTGTAGTGTCTAGAGGTGGACATTTGGGAGGTAATTAGGATTAGATAAATTCATTAGAGTGGAGTCTCCATTACTGAACTGAGGTGGCTTTATAGGAAGAGGGAGAGAGACCAGACATACAGACAGATGCATACTCTCTGTCTCTTGCCATATGATCCTCTGTGACACCTTGGATCTCTGTCAGCAAGACAGCCACCCTGAGATGCAGCCATTCAACCTTGAACCTCCAGAACTATAAGCCAAAATAAACCTCTTTCAAGGTAGCCTGCCTTAGATATTTCATTATGGAATGAAAAATTGACTAATATGCACACATAAAGCAAGTCTGGAAGGATGTTTACCAGCATGTTAACAATGGTTATCTGACATCTGAAAGATCTCCTTTGAATTTTCTCTATTATTTGAATATCTCAGTAATGATCATGCATCCTTTTTCAAAAAATAATAAACTGAAAAATAAAAGGAGGAGAAGAGCCAGGTACCATAGTGCATACTTATAATCCCATCAACTCAGGAGGCTGAGGCAAGAGGATCATGAATTCAAGGCCAGCCTGGGCTACCTAGAAATTTCCTGCCCAGCTTGAGCTGCATGGTAAGATTCTGTCTCATAAAACAAAATCTTTTAAAAAGGAAAAGGAAAGGAGTTACACAAAAGAGTCTTGATCCTAAGCATATAAACAGTTATGAAATTGCAGAGAATCTGAAGAAGAAAAACAAGAGAAAAATAAAGGATAAACATTTAAGATTACTAAATTAAGTCCCAAAACCCATGCTCTTGGCTTCTTGCTCACCAAATGCAAAGATGAAGCCATCAGACCTAGAAGGCACTAATCACAGAAGTTGGAAAGGTAAGCAATACCCAGTAAGTTCCTTCCCTGTTCCTTCTCACCTTAGCTCATAGAAAGAAATTCTCTCTCCAGCTCTTGAACTCCAGAAGGAATTTGACACTGTGGGTTTGTGTAAGAACCATTGATACAACATAATGAATAATGTCCCTAAGATAAATATTGCCAAAAATGTGGAAACATACCACCTGCCATGAAAAGGAAAGGTATAATGCTAGGTCCTAATTTATTTATTAAGTGATCTGTCCTAGAAGAATTGCAGCCAGAGTGCTCCTTGGAAACAAGGATGGCTAGACTGCATCTTGGGCATTTTGGACGTGTGGTCAGGAGGGACCTGGATCCCTAGAGAAAGACATCATGTTTGGGAGAATGGCAGATCAACAACAACAACAAAAAAAAAAAGGAAGATCTTCAACTAGATGAGTTGACATGGTAGCTACAACAATAGGCTTAAACATAAAAAAAAAAGAGTGTATGCTTGGCACAGAGTCAAGGAGTGTTTCATTCTGTTGTACATAGGGTCACACCCGACTCAACGGCACCTAACAGTCCTGATCCATACACTCAGGCCAGTGTAACCTTTTTCTTTAACTAGGCTTCTAGAATGTAATTTTAATCGTCTATCACTTAGACTTCTGCTGCCCCCTGGTGGCTCTCAGAATAAAGCACTCAGCAAAGAATTTCCACTCACATGGGAGCTTCTTCATTCCTTACTTGTATTTGTGAATCTGTATGAAACTGGCCTTTCTATGTACCGATCCCCTAGACAAGAGGGCTTAACATGAGCAGGAATGGAAAGATGTCCCACAGCTGAACAGCAACTTCCCACCCTCCTCACCCCACACACCCCACTTACAGGTGGCATTATGCCCCACCATAGGGCTGGGATTTAGCTCAGTTGGTAGAGCACCGCTCTGCAGTCTCTGAGGTCCTGAGTTTGACTCCCAGCACTACAAAAATGGGAGAAGGACGTGGCAACCCACTCCCAAGGCAACCCTGAAACAATCTGCCATTGAATACCCTATGAGGGTCACTATGAGTTGGACATGACTCAACGGCACCTAACAACAACATACAAAACAATGAGACCTAGAACAGCAGCAGGGAGAGGCACAGGTGCTCCTGGTATTGCTCCTTTTATTAGGGTACCACAGTTCCTAGAAAGGCCTAGGAGTAGGGGAGGACATGTGGGATTTTGCCCATCTTCAACTCAACTCAACTCTTCTTTTATCTTCTCTCTCCATTGCTACTGGACATGGTGGGCTGCACCTAATTGGAAAGAAAGCTTTGGAAAGGGCAGATCTCCCGTTGGTCAGCCTGGGCTATACCTGGGGCTCACATTTCCTTCTCCAGGCCCACTTTCACCCAACAAAAAAATCATTCTATTTTAAGATTTCCAAATGGTTGCTTTCATTGAAATATCTACCACACTTATTTTTGTAAATTTTGTGCATACGGCCAGACACAGGGGCATGCACATGTAGTCCCACCTACTAAGGAAGCAGGAACATCACTTGAACCCAGGAGCTCAAGGCCAACCTAGACAACAGAGCAAGACTTCATCTTAAAAGAAAATTATATGCATGCATTATTTTGATGCTTTAAATAAACAATAAAGGATAAGCAAAATAGTGGAAGACAGATCTGACCAAATGGCCAGCAGCCCATCACACAGACACAAGCACTTCCCATTTGCCTGCAACATGAGCCCAGAGCCATGGACATACCATGATGCCCACTGTGAGGTTCATGCCAGCCACTTGTTTTCAGATCTGACAACACCAAAATATATCTATCTACTCTATTCAAAGAAATGAGCATTCTTAACCAAGTAGAAACTAGGATTTCACTTAGCAATTTCAATCCAGACTTTAAGTGCATACGTCCTTTGAGTCAGTATGGCCCATACAGCTTATTATCCAGTTACCCAAAAAGCATTCTTTCCTTCTTTGCTAATAGACCCAGTTTTTATGTCCAGCCCCAGATATGGATCATGGCTAGGCTAAGATAATTAGTTGTCTCATTCCTTCTGCAAACATTCGCTTTCTCCATCTCCTTGTGGCAACTTCTGGGACACATGGAGTGCCATTTGAGGTAACTTTTTGCCAATGCCCTCTACACTCACCTTCTCCTTGTCATGACATTTAGAGCTGCAGCAATCTTCCTGCACCCATGAGGTGATCAGTACAAGGATAAAAGACAGCGTTGAGGCTAATGGAGAAGGAAAACATGAGCTGGGTCGCTAGTATTGTAGCTGAGCTGCTAAAACAGCTTCAAACTACTTCTTGCTGCACTCCAGTGGGAGAAAATAAGATGTCTTTGTTGGCTAAGCCCCTATCACTTGCAATCCAACAAATTATTTTTACTTTTCTTTTTTTTTTTTCTCAGTACTAAGGATTGAATCCAAGGCCTTGCACTAGGCAAATGCTCTATCACTGAGTTATATTCCTACCCCCTTTTAAATGTCTTCATTTTGAGACAAGATCCCACTAAGTTGCCCCAGCTGGACTTGAACTCACTATGTAGCCTGGACTGGCCTCAAACTGGCGATCCTCCTGCCTCAGCCCCACAAGTAGCTGCAATTACAGGTGTGCACCACACTTCCCAGATCGAGAAAATCCTTAACTGATATACTAAGGAATTACAGTCATTCTTTCATTCACTCAACAAATATTTATTGAGAGCCTATGGGGAATGGTGTAGGTTCTACTTAAGAAATCAGACTGAGCCAGACATTGTGGTTCACTCCCATAATCTCAGCACTTGGGAGGCTGAGGCAGAAGGACCATAAGTTCTAGGCCAGCCTGGGCTATATAGCAAATTCAAGGCCAGCCTGGGCTACATAGTGAGATCCTGTATCAAATAAAAAAGAAAAGAAGAGAAAAAAAGAAAAAGAAAAAGAATAAGAAACTAGGCTTCTACTACTAAAACTTTACCCAGTTTCCTGCAAGAGTAGGCCAAGATATATATGTACAAGGATATTAACGACCAACAAGAGATAACTAGTTAGATAAGTTAGTCATTTCAAGGAGTTCTATTAAAAGAATATATGTGATAACTCAATCAGTCTTGAATAACTTTAACCATCTTGAAAATGTTGTTGTTGTTGTTAGGTGTCATCGAGTCAGTATCCGACTCATAGCGACCCTCATAGGGTTTTCAATGGTGACTGTATTGGGATTGCCTTGGGAGTGGATTGCCAGGCCCTTCTCCCATTATCTTGAAAATAGTACATCCTAATTTGTTTAATGGGCTGGGATTTAGCTCAGTTGATAGAGCTCTGCTCTGCAGTCTCTGAGGTCCTGAGTTCAATTCCCAGCACTGAAAAAGTGGGAGAAGGATGTGGCAACCCATTCCTGAGACAATCCCGAAACAGCCATTGAAAACCCTATGAAGGTGGCTATGAGTTGGACCCAACTCGATGGCACCTAACAAATTTGTTTGATACATAACCAGGTTAAAACCCACACAACAACAAGAACAACAAATGTTAAGTTGCTGGTCATAGTGGCATACCTCTGTAATACTAGCACTTAGAAGGCTGAGGCAAGAAGATTTTAAGTTTGAAGCCAGCCTGGGCTACGTGGTGAGAACTTGTCTCAAAAAGACAAAAAAGGAAAGAAAGGAAAGGAAAGGAAAGGAAAGCAAAGCAAAGCAAAGCAAAGCCAAGCCTGGCACAGTGGCACACACCTATAATTCCAGCAACTCAGGAGGTGGAGGGAGGAGGATCAAAAGTTCAAGACCAGAGGCAGTCTGTGTAATTTAGTGAGATCTTGTCTCAAAATAAAAAGTTAAAAAAATGGGTTGGGGGCACAGTTCAGTGGTACAGCACTTGCAAAGCATGCGAGCACAAGGTCCTGGATTCAACCCTCCAGAACAACAACAACAAAAAAAAACAGGTAAAGAAAATCGGAAATCATGCCAAATTTCCATCCACAGCTAAGATGTGCCATGGAAACATGCCTCGAATATAACTGATACAAACAAAAACCGAATCTTCTACCATGCTTGGGTTAAGATAATATTTTTGCTGATTCGTAAATAAAAGGAAAATGAAAAAAATTTTAAGGGAACACATGTGGTGACAGGAAAGAGCCCAAAGATGTGGAATATGATCCATTTGTGTCCACAAAAAACGGGATCTTTCAAAATTACTTTGTTCCCAGGAACCTAGGAGTAGCCCCTCCCTATATATAGTAAAGCTACCTGGAGGGAACAAATGGCTTGTCTTGAAATCAGAGCTAGCCTTCAAGGAAAGAGGCCAGCGTGGGAAAATTCAAACAACTACAACAAACTGGTCACCCCCCTTTTCACCCTCAACTCATTCTCTAATGGAAGAAAGAAGATCAGAAGGCTCAAAAAGAGAGATCTTGCCCCTACCCCAGGTGTTTGAGAGAGTCACCTGTAGCTAGTGACCCTAGGCTTAACTTCCGCCCATCTCTCCCTCTCCATACCCAACCAACACCAACTTTTAGTGTTTCAGAAAGAATGGACCATCTTTCCTCAGTGTCCATGCCTCATAATCTCACAGTCATGTGCAGACCCCCCAGCTCCTCTATCTCATCCAAGCCCCCAGACAGCACAGACGAGGGTTTGCACCAGCCTTTATTGGGGAACAGAAACAACAGCACCCACTGCCCAACCCCAGAGCTATTTCTTCTGGTCCAGGTAGTGGTAGGAAGAGAAGCAGGGCAGAGAGGGCTGAGAGAGCCCCTGGGAGTGTCACAAGCCCCAGGACATCATCCTCTCCTGGCTGCCAGGACAAGCCTCCTGGAGTCACTACAGAGGGTCCGGACAAATCAGGGCATCTAGGGCATCTGGGCCTCTACAAACAGAAGAAATATCAGGTCACGACTGTCCCCTTCTGGCTCCAGCTACCCAACATGTTTCCCTCCACCCTGGAGAGCCATCCTATGTATTGCTCTCAAAAGCCTTCAGTGGCTGCCAGCTTCCTAAATAATCAAATCTAAACTGGCACTGAAGGCTCTTGTCATTCAGAAGTCAACCTTGCAGCTCCTGTTATAAAAGCAGGAGCTGTGTCTGCTCCTTTACCCATCCTCCCTCTGGCCCTCACTGCCCAAACATGTCATCTAGATCCCTATCCTCTATACTTGTGCTGACATAGTACCTGTCTGGGATATTCTCTATGCTATGCTATCACCACCTTGTCACATCTGCCTAGTCTTTACGGCTTTGATCAAATCCTAGCTCTCCCAGAACAACTGCCCAGGAGACACACCCACTCGGAATACCTATAAACCCATACTGTCCCTATGAGAGTTCTAGTCTGGGACACGGGATCTTTCTTTCCAACTAACCCCCTCTTGACTTTTGGAAGTACCTTTTCCAGTACTTAAGCCAGTCTTTGCACATAGCAGTTAAGTCTGTTAACTTGATAGTTGGTGCTGATGATAATGGCCTATACTCACCCAATTCAGAATCAGACTTGATGGTCCAGTTGGGATTCACAGTCTGTCTGGGTGGCAAGATCAGTGGGACACAGAAGCGGCCACAGCCTGATTTGCAGCACTTTTCCCCAACTTGACAGTTCTCATCCACCATGCAGCTGACAATACACAGGCCTACCAGAATATCTGGACAATTACCACTCCATCCTGTGGGGAAAACAGGCACAGTAAAGAGACAGGGCATTGGCTCCACTGTCTGCAAGTTCCTACTCAGATCTTAGACACTGGGGTTCTAGGTAAATCACCCTGACCCCTAATTAGATCTTAACCAATCTGGCTAGAAACTCATGAAGCTGGATCTGAGATCCATAGGCATCAAAGGCCTGTGAACCAAGAATTTTCAAATGGAGTCCCAATGGGAGTTTTCTATGGGTAATTCAAAGGTTGATATCCACACAGCTTTGAGAGTAGGGCTGAGTGGCGTGCAGAAGGGCAAAGCTCCACCCTTTCCCCTATACTCTGGCTTCATAGTGTCACTTCCTCATCTGCCACACTAGATGGGTTTTGTGCCCCTGTTTTGTGCTCCGGTAGCACCTTGTTTGCCTCCTTTTTGCCAGCCTTAAACGCACTTTCAACTTACGAGATTTTCAATTTACATTGGGTTTATTGTCAAGAAACATCTCTAATTCTTCATTTAATTGTCTTCCCTGATAAGCTATAAGCTACATAAGAACAAGAATCTGTCCCTAACACTTTGAGAATTGCCTAGGAATATTAAGGGACTAAGACTACACCTGGGGCCAGGCATGAGGGCTTGGAAGGCCAAGGCAGGAGGGTCATGAGTTTGAGGCCAACCTGGGCTACATACTTTGTCTCAAAAACAAATAAATAAACAAAAGCCAAAACAAAATAAAACAGAAAAAACACATCTGGGCCAATGATTCTGAAATGGAGTTCTATAATACCTGGCACAAAAGAGACATTTAAAACTATATATATTTGTTTTGTGAAAACATTAAAAATAAACAATGAATTGGAACAGGGATGCATGTATGTGTGTGTGTGTGTATATATATATACACACATGCATATATATATATATATATATATATATCATATATATGAGTATTGCTTGGGAGTGGATATATCCACTACATACTTCGGGGAAGAGGGGAAGGTTTACGGTAAAAATTAGGCCTGAGTCAGGTAATGCAGCACACATCTATAATCCCAACACTCAAGAGGCTGAGTCAGGAAGATCATGAGTTGAGGTCAGCCTGAGCTACATGAGATTTTGTCTCAAAAAAGATTAGGGCTGAAAAAACAGTGATCTTGGGCAACTCCTTCGTTTGACAGGGGAGGAAATGGGCTTTAAAAAAAGGATTTGGTTGCCCAAAGTCACAAAGCAAATCCACAGCAGAACTAAGACCAGAAGCCAGGCTGCTGGTCCTGCAGCCTACAGATTTCACCGGCTACTGCACACTGCCTTCCCCCTGCTTATTGTCATGCCATCATAGGCCCCTTCGACCAAGAATGAAGGGTTGCTTTGGGTTGGGGAGTAAACGGACAAGAAGGATGACAACTCTGGCTCCTCCCAGGGGACCACAGGAGGCTCCCTCTCAAGTTGACTATGGGGCTCAGGGAGCACTTACAGGTTTCTTCCCAAAAAAGCCAACATACCTCCCTTAATGTCTCCACGGCAGGTGTGGCCACAGCCGGTACTGCAGCATTTATGCCCTGAGGGGCAGGATGCATCCCCATCACACAGCTCCTCACATGGAAGGGGGTCAGCAGGACATTCACCACCAAACTCTGCCATAGAATCAAAACGTTGAAGCCCAGAAGTGCTGGCACCCAGAGTATGAAATACATTTTTCATTGTGTCCTATGTATATGTTAATGTTTTTTAAAGTACACATTTATGTTCATCACGTATATGCAATGCACCCTGATATTTCAAATTCTCTTTCTTTTTAAAAAGCTGGCTATAAACTACTACACTGATTTTGGAACTCACAGTTTGAAAATCACTCCTTTACTCCTACCCATGATGGCAAACATACTAATTGCCAACCCTACATTCATTCTCCCTTCTTTCTTACCTTGATAAACACACTGGTGCTCCCCAATGAACTAAATCTTCTGGGACTCATGTCCTCATGAAGTCCCCTTTATGCTGACTCTGGGCTTCTCTGCATGAATTACTTTGACCAGTGGGACATTAGCAAGTGTGATGCAAACAAAGGCTTTAAAAAGTTGTATACTGGCACTTGTCCTCTTGGTAAACTCGTTCTTGGAAATCAGCTACCATGTGGCAAAACAGCACGGTCTAGACTACAGAATGATGATGGCACCCCATGGGAGAGAGGCCATCCTGGACATTCCAGCTCTATTCAAGCTCACCTCTGGGCTCCCAGCTAAAAGCAGTTGCATGAGTGACTTCAGCTACACTATGCAGGTAGAGGAACTGTCCAGCTGAGTCTAGACAACCCACAAAACTGTGAGGAAGAAGAAATCATTGTTGGTGTAGGCCACTAAATTTGAGGATGGTGTTTCACGTGGCAATAGGTAAGTGAAAGACTTATGAATAGAATACTGGGTTTGTTCTGAGAGGCAATGGGTTCAGCTAAACTGATTCACTTCCTTATATTTCCTTGCAACTAGGGGTGACCACAAACTAAGACATAAATTGAGGAAACTTTTGTACTCTTGATAAAAACGGTCCCCTCATTTCTTTTTTCTTCTGGTCCAAAGACAGACATCTTGTGGAAAGGTAGAGCAGACTTCTCTGAACCAAGAGGTATCTAGCATGAGGAAAAGAATCAAGGCTTGGCAAGGCAAAAGAAATAGGTTTATCCTTGTTAACATCCCAGAGCCCCCGTGCCAGCCCTGACCCCTATCTCAGGATTTCTTGTTATGTGAGAACAATGACAGTGTACTTGGTTAATTTTCTGTTGTGGACAACCAAATGCATTCCATATGTGCCTCTTCCTCATCCCTGTGAAGGTAATGAAACCCAGAGAAGAGAATTGGACTCTCCCAGAACTACAGAGTGAGTCATTGGCCAAGCAGGACAAAACTCAGTCTCTTTACTTGCAATGAAGTACTTTCTACTACACCATCCTTAAAGCATGCAGACAACATGGCCAAGCCCTCAGGAGCAGGCATGCCCAAAGAAAGCCACATCTAAGCCAAACCAACTCACCATGACTCATTAATCTCAGTATTTAAGTTTTTAATGTATGTTGGGTTTTGTTTTGTGGTGCTGAGGATTGAACCCCAGGCCTTGTACATGCTAAGCAAGTGCTCTACCACTGAGCTACATCTCCACCCCTATTTCAAGGTTTTTAAACGAAGAAAGAGGTTACAGGCAATTAAAAGTTTTGTAGAAAACCAAAACTGGGCTGGCCCAGTGCCTCTGGGCAGCAATAGGTAAGTATGATTGCTTATGAATGACTCTGGGAAGTCTGCCAGAATGGAAAAAGCAAGTGTTGGATTTCAAGGCAAACATATCCAGCTAAACAGCTGAGGCATAATAATCTTGCATCCTGGGATTTCCCTGCATAGGCACTCATTCAAGTATTCTATATCATGTGAGACTCCATCAAAACTATGTGCTTTGAATTTTTATTTGGAAAATATGATTGCTGTAACCTCCTGATGTACCTCCTCACACCTCCTCATCTGCTTGACAAACACTGAAATACATGTGAGAAAGAACCAAAGGCTTTCTTCCCACAGTTGAGAAGGCTGGGCATAAAACTGTCTCTGGAGGGGAAAAAAAAAAAACAGTGACATAAACTTGTCACTGAGTTATACCAATTACCCTAGAAAAAGAAGCCTAAAACCCCATACTTCCTACATTTTATCATTTTGCTCAGCTTGATCCTGATGTGACCAATGCCAGGAGCACTCTGCCACTCTCTGTCTTCATCCCCAGGACAATTTGCAGAGACTTTACCTCTATTCTGTTCCAGGCCAGGTTTCCTTGAGGCCCCTGGGGCTGTGCCAAATTTCAGAAGCAATGAAGGGACACTTAGGAGACAGGGTGAGGCCCCAAGGATCACAGTACACTCCTGTTGACCAGTGGCCAGCACTGACACCTTGTCTTATGTACACATCTCTGCCAAATAATTTCTTTCTTTCAGCTCACAATTCTGAAACTAATGGAGCCTCAGGACCTCTAAGACTTTGCCATCTTCAGCTGCTGTTTGTTTTTAGGTACTATCAAGTCAGGTCTGACTCATAGCGACCCTGTGTATAACAGCACAAAACACTACCCAACACTATGTCATTCATATAATCTTTTATATTTGAGCCCATTATTGCAATCACTGTGTTTCTTCTCATTTTGATTCATACCACATTACCAAAAGGAGGTCCCAGGGGTTTTACTCCATTCCTATCATTAAGGTCAATTCTACTTTGAGGAGGAAACTCTTCCCCAGTCATTTCTTGAATGCTTTCCAGCATGGGGGACTCATTTTCCAGCACTATATTTGACAGTGCTTCTCTGATTTTCATTGGGTTTCCAATGGCTAATTGTTTCCAGAGTAAGCTGCCAGATCCTTCTCCCTAGTCCATCTTAGTCTGGAAACTCAGCTGAAATCTGTCCACAATGGATAGCCCTGCTGATATCTGAGATACCAGTGACATAGCTTTCAGCACACAGCAACACACAAGTCCCCACAGCAAACTGACTGACACATGGGGGACACTAAAGCTAGATAGCCTTTATACGCCTTTACACTCACCTAAATTCTAGTTTCTTAGAACTACTGGTCCATTTCCAGGGACCTTGCAAAAACCTCTGTCATCCCCGTTGGACAGGATCTTCTGCCTTCACTATCTTGGCTTTGCCAGGCTAGGAAAGCTCAATCATTATAAAGCATGATTCCCAATCACTACATAATTATCTTACCTAAAATCAAGATAAGAAGATAGAGCTGGAAGCCAGAATTTGGATGGTCACCCTCAAACTCCATCTTTACCTCTCCCAAGACCCCAAAATACTCACCTCCCCAACCTCCCACTATCTGAGAAAAGGATGCCCATTGCTGTCAGAAAAGTGAAATTTCAGAACTTCTTAAGCCAAGAAAGGCTCCCAAGCTATCAAACCTTCTCTCCTTCCCTTGCAAATACAGCCAGGCATTCAGGAAGGGGAGGGATTGGCCTGAGGTTAATGGTTGCAGAACTGGGTCCCAGTGGTGGGAGGCCACTAGCTCTGACACAAGATCTTACACCTTGTAAACCACATCATCTTCCCCTACCCTCCAGCAAGGATTACTGAAACACTAATCAACAAATACTGGGATTCACCCAACCCAGTACAACCAAAGGAGAAAATTTAGCTGTAGACAGTTTGCGGGGGTTAAGTAAAGTTATAAATCTATGTCTCAGGAGACCTCAAGACCACTCCCAGGTTTGGTGATTTCATCAGAAGGCTCAGCATGCAATCATACTCATGGCTATAATTTATTAGAGCAAAAGGATACAAAGAAAAATCAAAGGAAAGGGCAAAGTCCTAAGAAAACCCCATACAAGTTTCTAAGAGTCCTCTTCCGGTGGAGTCATACAGGACACAATTAATTCCTCTAGTATAGAATCGTAACAATATGTGATGTATTGTCTACCAAGGAGGCTCATTAGATAATCAGTGTGCAAGCTTTTTATCGGAGGCTTATGTTAGTCAGTTTTTCATCACTGTGACAAAGACCTGCGGGAAACAACTTAAAGGAGGAGTGATTTATTTTAGCTATTTCGGAGGTTTCAGTCCATGGTCACTTGGCCCCATTGTTTAATGGGCGGTGGTAAGACAGAATATCAAGGTGAGGAGCATGTGGGGAGCAGAGCTGCTCACCTCCTGGTGACCAGGAAGCAGAGAGAGTCAGAGAGGAAGGGGCTGGTGGCAAAATATGCCCCCAATGGCATGACTCCAGGGGACCTACTTCCTCCAAGTACGCCCTACCTCTTAAAGTTTCCACTACATCCCAGAATAGCACCACCAGCTAGGGACCAAGCCCTCTACACATGAGCCTGTATGGGATATTTCACACTCAAAACATCACAAGGCTGGTCAGGTAGGCACCCTCTGCCTAATGCACACCAAGATTTTACACTCTTGAAGAAAAGCAAGCATTCAGTCTAAGCCACATTGTTTGTACAATCAGTTTAGACACAGCAAGCCACTGTTACTAGTTAGGGTGTTAAGAACACTCCCCAAATCCCTTTGGTCGTTGTTCTCACAGAATTCACTTGTGGTGAGAGACAGGAAATGAGCAAGCAAGCAAATAAATAATAAATACAAGCAGTGAGGAGTGCTGTGAAGAAAACTAAAGGAGAGGTATGGCTGCCAGGCCATGGATACCAGTATGCCAGGCAAAGAAGAATCTCAATATTTAGTGAATAAATGAATGAGAGAATGAGTAAATGGTCAGGGAAGGCTTCAGATAAGTGGGAAGGGAAGCTAAACAGAGAGGTGCAAGCATAATTTTTGGAGTTACTGAGCATTATCTGGCAAGGTTAGTACAGACTTTTTAAGTGCATTTCTTCTTCTAAACTGCATTATTACTCTAGGAAACAAAAATGCTTGCATCCATTTTACAAGTGACAAAAGCGAGGTCTAGAGAGATGAACAGATTTACCCAAGTCACACAGCCACCAAGCAGAAGAGCCAGGACTCAGACATCTGTTCACACCAGAACTTCCTCCTAAGAGCAGGTTCCAGTATCTGCATGTGTTTCAGGCAAACTGGTTGATTCTCGACCTTGCCAAACAGTCCATCCAACATAGAGTAAACCTCAGAGGATGTCAACAGTTAAGGAAAGCAGGAAGTTTCATAGTCCAAGTTGGAGAGCTTCCTAGCAATCAGTCCCATTGAGAGAGTGGCCAGCCCTAGGACTGGAGCCACAGCAGCTGTAGAAGTAGTTAACTACCAACCACCACTACTAGCAGCCAATCAAGTAGAATCCAGAGCCTCATGCATGCTAGGTAAGCTACCACCAAGCTGTACTCCCAGATTCTTTTTTTTTTTTTTTTTTTTTTTTTTTTGCCATACTGGGGGTTGAACCCAGGATCTTGCGCTTGCATGCTCTGCAAGTGCTGGGCCACTGAGCTGCATGCTCAGCCCATTTTTCTTACTTTTTGAGACAGGGTCTTGCTAAGTTACATGGACTGCCTCTGGTCTCAAACTTGCTATCCTCCTGCCTCTGCCTCCCAAGCCGCTGGGATTACAGGCGTGCGCCACTGCGCCCAGCACTTTTTATTTTTTTGAGACAGAGTCTAGCTAAGTAGCATAGGCTGCCTCTGGCCTCAAACTCACAATGCTCCTGCCTCCACCCTGAGTCACTAGGATTACAAGTGTGAAACACAGCACTTGGCTAGCCACTGCATTCTAAGAGATCACTATTCTAGCTACCTGTCTAGTTCCAAGGGAAAAGAAAGCCCATATGGGCTGGCCAGGGGCCAGAGCAGCTCATAAAGGTACTGTGCCTGGGTGCTGGCCTCACCCTCAACCCTCACAATTCAGCCATCAGCTTCAAACACTGAGACAATTGTACCAGGATCCTACAAGTTGGCAGTGAATGACCTGTCTGAGACAGAATGCCAGGCTTTAGTTCCAGAGCTGGGCCCCAAGAGTCCTGGCAAGGATTACAATCTTCTATACTCTCTTATGGGCAGGCTGCCAAAGGCACAGACAGCCCCACTGGGTACTAGGAAGGGACCTGTTGCCTCAAGAAGCTTGGCTAGAAGAAAAGAGCTTGTCATGTACTGTGGAGTTTCAAGGTCTCAGAGAGGAGATAATCAATGCAGAAGAAAACAATCCTGCTTCTGGATTAAAAGGGCTAGTTAGAAATTGTACTCCTGGGCCCATCGTGGTGGTGGTGGTGGTGGTTGTTAGGTGCCCTTGAGTCAGCGTCAGACTCATAGCTACCCTATGTACAACAAGTGAAACACTATTGTCTGTGCTTCTCTGCTATTCATAGAGTTTTCAATAGCTGATTGTTTTTTGGGAGTGGGTTGCCAGATCCTTCTCCCAAGCCTACAGCACCTGGTGTTCCCAGGTGGTCTCCCATCCAAATACTAAACAAACCCTGCTTGGCTACCAAGATCTGATGGGATCGGATGCCACAGTGGTACAGTTACAGGCCATTGTGGTGGTACACACATGTAATCCCAACACTCAGGAGGTTGAGGCAGAAGGATTGAGAGTTTCAGGCCAGCCTAGGCTACATAGCAAGTTCAAGGCCAGCCTGGACTTCATAGTGAGATGTTGTCTCAAAAAAAAAAATAATACTCCTGATTCAGACCCCTTAGGAGACAAGAGGAAGAAAGCTAATGTATATTGAGGGCCAAATACTTTGTATACTTTAAATCTTACAACAACCCTCTAGGGTTTATTCATTTCTTAACACAGAAGAGAACTGAGGCTCAGAGAAGTAGAAGAGAATTTCCCAGGGATCCATTGGCCAGTAACTGGTGAACCTCAGGGTTGAACCTAGGTCTCAGACAATCCAAACCTATACTTTTGCACTCTAACATGCTACCATATGTACTCAAATGAGAGAATAGCTCCTGTTCCTTCGGAAAACATAATAGAAGACCCCATTTGAAGCAAGGCATGGTGGAACACCCCTGATATCCCAGCACTTGAAGGGTAGAGGCTAGAGGCTTGTAAGTTCAAGGCTAGCCTGGGCTACATGGTAAGATCCAGGTCAACCAGGGCTACCTAGCAAGACCCTGTCTCAAAAAACAACAGAAATAACCCCATTTCAGATAGCAAGGAAGGAAATAAAATGTCTAGGCATAAATTTATCAAGAAATATTTTAAAATTATAAAACATCTTAAAATACACTTAAACAATTGGAAGACTAGTGTCAATATTATAATAATGTCAGTTCCCCTAAGTTAATTTATAAATCTAACACTGCTCCAATAGAAGTAGTTATAAGAAATGGGGGGATAGATAATATTATTTTAAAAACTGAGAAGTATAAACAAACAAAAGTAATCATAAGAATCCTAAAACAACAGGAAAATAAAAAGGGTCCAAAGATAGAAGACACAATACTATTTCTATTATCTTTTAGTGCCTCTCAAGGGAATAGCGAAGAAGACAAGGAATAAAGCAGAAAACTGTCACTTGACCTCCAAATTCTCTCAACTGGGCCACCTTTGTCCATCCCCACTGCTACCTGCCTAGTGTCAAAGGTCTCCATCCTCAGCTGGTGTCATTCTCCCCTTCTCTGTGTCTCCTCTAACCATATCTGCTTTCTTTCAGGTTCTGAAATGTGGCAAGCACCTTGTCATCTGAAGACCTCTGCATACTGCTCTCTCTTCCTACAATCTCCACCGTACCTTTCCCTTGGCTAACAAATCTTCCTCTAGGTTCCAGCATAATTAGCACCATCCCAAACACATCTTTCTTGACCACACAATCTGAAGTGTTGTTGTTGTTAGGTGCCATCCAGTCGGTATCCAACTCATAGCGACCCTACATACAACAGGTGAAACACTATTGTCAGTGCTTCTCTGCTGTTCATAGGATTTTCAATGGCAGTTTGATTTTTGGGAGTGGGTTGCTGTGTCCATCTCTCAAGCCTACAGCACCTGGTGTTCCCAGGCGATCTCCCATCCAAGTAATAACAAGGCCCTACCCTGCTTAGCTTCCGAGATCTGACGGGATTGGGTGCCACAGGGCTACGGCTGCAGGCAATCTGAAGTGAGTCCCCTCCATTATTTTGTTTCTCTGAACCCTTTAATTTTCCTTCATTGTCCTTATCACAGTTTGAAATTATATATTATTTACATGCTTATTTGTTAAACCTCTTTATCCCCCTCTAGACTATGAGCTCCATGAAGGCAAGGGCAGGAACTACTGTGTTTACCACAATATACCCAGAACTCATCGCTGGATCTGGCAAAGAGTAAACATTCAACAGATACCGAATGTTATAAATGGAGAATTAGGTCCTCAGGGCTCTGTAAGAGGGAAAAGGAATCCCTTTCAAATTCACCTCTATGAGAACCAGAATAAAAGAGAATCTGCTTCCAACAGGAAATGTCCTGTGTGTGTACAGAAGTGCTACGAAGTCTCAGAAGCACGTAGGTGAGGAAATGCGTGCTGTTTTCCATAGACATCAAGATGCTATTTCACTATCTCTTTGCAGGTTCTTGGGCTAAGGTTTTAATAGAGGATATCACAATTAACAATGGGGGTTGGGAATTACCCAACAGTTTTCAAGCCTGCCTACAAATAAGGATATGTGACATTATCCTTCTGGTATCCACCACTCCCTGGTGAGGCCACATCCCGCAAATCATGGCTCAGGTACCCTATGCATCTTTTTTTGACTTCTCAGAACATGGAAGGCACTTCATTACTGATTCCCAAAGTCAAGTAAAACTGTCAAGATGGTGTGTACATAGCTGAGAAATAGATAAGCAAGCCAATCAGACTATGAGCTACAGAGATAAGGTTGCCTACCCAGCTTCTGTTTGGAAACTGGGACTACACAGCTCTTGTTGCACCCAAATGTGCAGCATTTCTTCAGAAACCTGGACATGTCTCATCTGTGGTACACCTTTTAAAACAGGAGGGTTTCCAGACAACCCTGGGGCAATCTCCTTTCCTCCCTGTAACAAAAACAGAGCTGCAACAGAAAGGAAATAATGGTGCCTATTGACACCCATGAGTACAGCAGAAGGAAGAGTCAAAGGAAACCCTGAACTTCATTTAAGCCCCTCAAAATTCTGGTACTAAAGACTATAATGATAACAATGGTTAACATTTACCATAACATTTACTGATGTTTCCTTTTTGCCAGGAACATCTCAATTGATCCAATTGCCCCTATTTTACGATTGCATGAACTGAAATTAAAAACTTCAAATTTGGGCTAGAGATGGAGCTCAGTGGTAGAGCACTTGCCTAGCATGCACAAAGCCCTAGGTTCAATCTCCAGCAAAACAGCAACAACAACAACAACAAAATAAACTTAAAGTCAAGCGTGGTGGTGCACACCTGCAATCGCCATGACTTGGGAGGTGGAGGCAGGAGGATCACAAGTTCAAGACCAAAACTAGTCTGCATAACTTAGCAAGACCCTGACTCTAGATAAAAAATTTAAAAGGGAATAGGAGTGTAGCTCAGTGGTAGAGTGTTTGCAAGTTGCATGAGGCCCTAGGTTCAGCCCCACAGTACAAAAAAAAAAAAGCCAGATTTTTTAAAAGAGCTATTTAAGGCTTTAAAAGGTCCTAGAGTCTAATCTCTCTTTTTGTTTTCCCCAGTGCTGGGGATCAAACCCAAGGCCTCACACATGGTAGACATGAACTCCACCACTGAGCTATAATCACCATGTTAAACAAGCTTCCCTTCACAACTCCACCCTCCTCTGGACTCTCAGGAACTCTGAGTCCAAAGTCAAAGACATTAAGAATCAATAGCGTGTTCTTTATGGGACTTTTGTTGTTGTTGTTGTTGTTGTCTTGTTTTTTGGTTTTGGTTTTTATGGGGAGGTTGCTTTTGTTTTTTGTTTGTTTGAGGAACTTGGGGTTCAAACCCAGGGCCTCATACATCCTTTGCAAGTGCTCTATCAGTGAACTTCACCCCCAAGACACTTTTCACTCTTTTATCTTGAGACAGGGTCTCACTAAGTTATATAGGCTGCCTCTGACCTTGAACTTGTGATCCTCCTGCCTCCATCTCCCAAGTCACTGGTATTCCAGGCATGCATCACTGTTCCCAGCAATATGTGTTCTTTCCTGACAGAAGGCAAAGAACTCGAGTGCTGAATGGTTAAAGGAGAAGGGACCCCAACGGGGGAAAGAAGAGGTGCTCTAGGCAAGCTAGCCTTCAAGAGCCAATCTAGGAAGCTCTCTGCTTCTAAACATTCCAGAGGTGAGGCCAGAGAATATACTGAGATTTTGCCCCTCATGACAATATACCCTTGGGGATGTCTCCTTGGCAGACCCAACCACAACCTGTGCTGCCGCCCTTCTGTCCAGCAGGACACGATTCATCACCGTGGCACAGCTCTTTGCATGGGTTCTTATCAGGAGGGCATTCTCCCCCTTTCACTGTGAAAGACATCACAGGAGATTAAGGTAACTGGCTAGACCTTGAGAAATGAGGAATGGAAGCCAAATGTACTTCAAGGACCTCAGAATTTCCAAGCATTCCTGTTTCCACAACCACTTTCTCCTCCTGCCACACAACTACTAACATCCACTTACCACTACTGAAGCACCAGCCATGCGGCAGAGGGAGACAAAGAAGGGCTGGGATGATCCTGCTATTACTTAATGAACTCCAGAGAACAGTCAGACCATCTAGTAAGTCCTATCTCCTTGTCTAGAGAAGGTAATGAAAGCCAAGAAGACATACTGTGGCTATCCTGAGAATCTATATTCATCCAGTCCTGTTCTATAGAAATGATCATCTCCACAAATGAGGAACCTCTCTCTAGGAGGAGGCAGGGGATGACTTCTCCTCTAGTCATTTTCTGTTATTGTTAGCCAAGGATCCCAAACAATAGCTTACCATTCTCTCCTGCAGTTACCCAGGATGCCAGGGACCCAAGAACAAGAAGGGTCTTCAGAGGGAAAGGGCAGTTTAACATCCTGATGATGCTGAGAGTTGAGGAAAGCGCTCAGTTCAGGCCAGAGCTGGACACCTTGCCCAGAGTAGCAACCAAGGAAAGGACAAGACTAAGGGATTTCCCCAGACTCCGTCCCAAAGTTTTCCCTTATGCAACAGTCCTCAAGAATGTCTTCTTCTAAAAGGAAGAAGAGTGATTGGTTGATGGTGTGTGGGAAAATTCCTGGCACTACTAAAGGGCACGTGTGATGGGAGTGATCTGATTCTATAGCGCAACACACACAACGCCTCTGGACAGTGATGAGGACCCTAGTGGAAAACTGGAAAAATGGAAAGGCAGCCATCAGATAAAGGGTCAAAGAGAGACCTAAAGGGTTTTGGAAGGATTCAGCTGTGGCTGAAATGGCAAAGGAGTAGACTACACACATGAATTAATAAAAAAAATAGCCAAGCTAATAAAATAACCAGCCAGGCATGGTGGTGCATGCCTGTAATCCCAGCACTTGGGAGGTAGAGGGAGAAGGATCTGAGTTCAAGGCCAACCTGGGCTACACAGTGAGTCCCAGGCCAGCCTCAGATACAGGTGAGACTCAATCTCAAAATAATAAAAATAATTATAAATCAAATAACCAAAGCATAAAATTGTGGCTCCTACTCATCCTAGAAACCTAGAAAAGACAAAATGGAACAAACCACTTAGAAACTATCAAAAAAGCCAGGCATGGAGGCACACATCTGTAATCCCAGCAATTTAGGAGGCAGAAGCAAAGGATGACTCCAAATTCAAAGCCACGGGTAGCATGCAAAATTTAGCAAGACCTTATCTCAAGACTAAAAAGTTTAAAAGGGGGATCTGGGAGTGCAGCTCAATAGTAGAGCACTTGCAACGTATGTGTAAGGCCCTGGGTTCAACCTCCCAGTACCAAAAAAAAAAAAAAAAAAAAAAAAAAAAAAAAGCACTGCACAAAAGCAGTATTTGAGTTTTTTCAGAACTAATACACCAAAACCTACATCTTGGTCCCTTTAAAACATACAAGCCATTCTTGGACCAAATGAAGGCTGGTTAGAAAACCTCAAGAGAATAGTTGCTATGGCTCAAATAGTCTTGTCCATAGATGCCCCCTTTTGTTATCTCATCTTCCTCTGTTTCTTTTTATTTTTATTTATCTGCATTGCTCACATCTTTGGTCAGCTGTGATACCTACTGGGGTCCACTGGCACTACTGAGCCCTTCAAGGTTAAAGGGCAGGGGATGTTCAAGGCACAGGTAATACAGCCTTAATACAGTTTGGTGCAAGGAAGTTGTCCTTCATGTTATAAGACTAATGTAGGAGCATGGAGATAATTAACATTTTCTGATTACCTAATATGTGGTTGGTATACATACAGCGGTTTGTAATCCATATGGCAATCTTGCAGAGGCAAGAAAATTGATTCAGAGAAGCTGAGAAAAAATGCTATAAGGGGTGGTCACTGGAAGTCACTAATATAGTAATGACAATATTGTCTGAGGTGCTGCTTGTGCCACAGTTTTAAGTGCTTTGCATGAATTAACTTACTTGATCTTCACTGTAACCCTACCAACAAGGTGCTATTATTCTCACTTTACAGTTGAGGAAACTGAGGCAAGAATGTTTAAGAAACATGGGAGGGGTCTCACAACTAGTAAATAGTTGAACAAAGGCAAGTGATCCCATTCCATAGCCAATATTTTTTTCCCAGTGCTGGGGATGGAACTCAGAGCCTTGAGGTATGCTAGGCAAGTTCTCTACCACTGAGCTATATCCACAACTCTTGGTTTTGAGACAGGATCTTGCTATGTACCCCAGGCTGGCCTGGTACTCACTATGCAACACAGGCTAGCATCAAACTTTCCATCCTCCTGGTTGCTTCTGAGTGCTGGGATTACAGGGGTGCACAACCAAGCCCAGATATTGCCAAGGTTTTGAACCACCATACCACATCAGATTTGAACACAGATTTTTTTCAACTGCAATATTCATGCACTTTCTACCATGCAATATTGTAACGTGGTAAGAGTAATCTTCTCTGCCATCCGTAAATGAATCTAAATCTAGTCAGTGGCATCTTACTTCTGGGATAGAGCTAAGAGTAGTTCTGGGGAACACCACAGTTAAGCCCCTCATCCCCAGCCCATTCCAGAATCATCCATCTGGAGAGGGAAGCTCAGGTCCCCAGGGCCAGGGAAGTTCATGAGCCAAGATCCATCCTTCACTTTGATGCCTTTAGAAACAAGAGACAGACCCGGAAGCCAAAGCCTGGAGAGAGACCCCGTGAGTGTTCAGAATGACACAGACTAGACCTCCCTTCTTGGATTTCCTGGTCCTCGCATTAGGCCCCCTCCAATTCTGGCAGCCATACACATTAGAAGCTGCGGTTTTCAAAGATTAAACTCCAGGAACCCCTACCATAACACTGCTCCCCAACTCCAGCCCCTGGAATCCTGCTCCGCTCCTCCCCTCCTGCACTTGGCCCAGCTAGGAACCGCCCTTGACTGAATGGCCCTCAGGCGTCTGCACTCTAACCAAGGGCGTCGCCACAATCACCCTCATACACAAGGTCTACGGGTGCGGAGGACCCGGGGAGAGCCGGCAGCTCGGTTCCCATGGTAACCCCGCAGCTCTCCGCGTCGCACTTTCCGGGACGGCGAGCGGCGCGCTGCAGTGACGTCACGAGTCCCCTTTCCGGCCGGTGGTAGAGTCGAGCCCAAGTTGTGGGTTCGGGGGCGCCATGGGGGCGACAGGCGACGCCGAGCAGCCGCGGGGCCCCGGCGGGGCCGAGCGGGGTGGCTTCGAGCTGGGGGATGCGGGCGCAGCGGGGCCGCTGGTTCTCACGGTGAGGGCGCCCCGGGTGAGGTCTGGGCTCGGGCCGGGAGGGGCCTCGGGCTCCCGGGACCCTGGCCCGCGGGCGAGAGAACGCTGCGGCTGGTGCTGCCGAGGGGTTGCCGTCTTCGCAGTCCGACGACCTGGGTGCAAGTTCTGGTACCGCCGTCCTAGCTAGAGGATGTGGGCCTGTTATGACCACCTTTGAGCTCCAGGTTTCTCTTCTGTAAAACGGAGATGATTAGTTGTTGTTGTTAGGTGCCATCGAGTCGTGTCCGACTCAGAGCGACCCTCGTATGGTTTTCAATGGCTGACTGTGTCGGGATTGTTGTTTGTTGTTGTTGTTGTTTGAAGATGGGTGGACTACCACATCCTTCTCCCGTTTTTGCGATGCTGGGGATCGAACCTGAGTCCTCAGAAGTGTGGAGCAGCGCTTTACCAACTGAGCTAAAGAGAATGAGTAGAAACCTCGTAAAGTTGTAGGGATGGGATGATAAAGGCAGGCAAAGCCCGCAGCTCATCACCTGCTACAGAGTAGAAAAACACTGATTCCCTTCCTCCTCCTGTTAGAGAAAAGATGAGATTGGGAGTTTTGAAGAAGGAAACTTTTCCTCAGTTCTTCTTCCCTGGCAAGGGCTTCCAAACCACTGTCTTCCCTCTCCCAAGGTGGGAGACGTGGTGAAAGAATCTAAGAAGCAAGGATGTCCAGATTTTAATTCATACCCGCTCTCCATCCCACCGCAATGTCAGGAGCCTGAGTGACATTTGCTCCCTTGATCCCCACAGAACCCTTGGAATATAATGATAAAGCACAGGCAAGTGCAGCGAAGGGGCCGCCGCTCACAGATGACCACGAGGTAAGGCTGGCCCTGGGTGGGACTTCCAGGGACTGACTTGGATGTGAGATTTGGGATCTTCATAACCTGAGAAAAGATGTACAACCTGTAGAAAGAGCACTGGACTGGGAAAGAGGAGACTCAGATTCTGTAACTCTTACAGTGACCTTAAGCAAATCACTTCCCTCTTGGTACTAATTGACAAAATTTGGGGGAAGGGTTGACAACATCTGGGATCCCTAACATTCACTGGCTCTGTATTGTTGTTGTTGTTAGGTGCCGTCGAGTCGGTATCCGACTCATAGCGACCCTCTGTACAACAGGGGAAACACTATTGTCAGTGCTTCTCTGCTGTTCATAGGGTTTTCAATAGCAGATTGATTTTTGGGAGGGGGTTGCCAGGTCCTTCTCCCAAGCCTACAGCTTCTGGTGTTCCTAGGCGGTCTCCCATCCAGGTACTAACCAGGCCCAACCCTGCTTAGCTTCCTAGATCTGACGGGATCGGATGCCACAGGGCTATGGCTGCAGGCGGCTCTGTATTAAAGAGCTCTAAAGAGGTCAAAGAGTGTGGAGGTTAAGGACATAGGCTGTGGCCAAGCATGGTGGTACGCATCCTGTAGTCCCAGCACTTGGGAGACTGAGACAGGGGAATTGAGAATTTGAGGCCATCCTGGGCTACACAAACAAACAAACTCAGACATTTGTTAACTGGGTAACCTTGGACTTAACCTCTCTGAGCCTCTGTTTTCTCAACGATAAAGTGGGACTAATAGTAGTATGTAGCTCAAGGAAGGGACAGAGTACAGGATGGACATTTTGAATGGTGTTTGTGTTTTTTGACTGGATAGTGATTAAATGGATGTTCCCTATAATTATTTGTTAAAATTGTATAGACTTTTCTGTATAAATATGTTTTGTAAAACATTTTGAAGGTAGTACTCACTTTATAGAATTATGAGAATGAACTAAAGACATGCATCTATGTGATTTGCCCAGAATTGCATCTAGGTAGTTTTCAGTAAAAGCTGTCTAGTATTGGTGTTAAAAGATCCCGTGTCAATAACTGGCAGGGAAGCAGGAAAAGGATACCTTTGGGACATTCTCTCTCCCTCCTGAATGCAGTTTCACAGATCCTGCCATCTCCATGGATCTTCTCCGAGCTGTCCTGCAGCCTAGCATCAATGAGGAGATCCAGACTGTCTTCAACAAATACATGAAGGTAAGAGGGACACAAGAATTAAAAATTAACAGGGATTCGATCCCCAGCACAAAACAGGGACATCTGGGTGCATACTTGTAACCCCAGCTACTCAGGAGGCTGAGCTAGGAGGACTTGAGACAAGTTTGAGGTCAGCCTGGACTACATAGCCAAAAAGAAAAAAGAAGAAGGAAAAAAAAAAAACAGAAAAACTCCTGGGCAGCTGTGTCCTTTCTTACACCCCTCCTCTCTCTCTCTCTCTCTCTCTCTCTCTCTCTCTCTCTCTCTCTCTCTCTCTCTCACCTTCTATATATATTACACATAGATATCTCAAGTTTTTCAATCTGACCTCCCCTAAATCAGATATCATTTTTGTCAAGCTATTTTTTGTCAAGCTATTATGGGGATGAGCCTGCAGCCTTCGCCCTGTGGCATCCCATCCTGTCAGATCTCAAAAGCTAAGCAGGGTCAGGCCTCATCAGTACTTGGATTCATAGTGAGATCTTGTTTCAAAAATTTTTTTTCTCCTATGCCATTCTTGAGCTGGGATTTAGCTCAGTTGGTAGAGTGCTGCGCTGCAGTCTCTGAGGTCCCGAGTTCGATTCCCAGCACCGCAAAAATGGGAGAAGGACCTGGCAATCCACTCCCAAGGCAATCCCAAAACAGTCTGCCATTGAAAACCCTATGAGGGTCGCCATGAGTCGGATACCGACTCGAAGGCAACTAACAACAACAACAACAACATACCATTCTTACTTCCTGTTAGGTGCTGTCAAGTCAAGTCCAATTTATAGCAACCCTATGTATAACAGAACAAAACACTCCCTGATTCTGTGCCAGGCACATGATCTATTTTATGTTTAAGCCCATTGTTGCAGACACTGTGTCAATCCATCTGGTTGAGGATCTTTCTTTTTTTCATTGACTTGCCACTGTCCCAGATCTGATGTCCTTCTTCAGGGATTGGCCCCTCCTGACCCCATGTCCAAAATACCTAAGATGCAGTCTAGCCATCCTTACTTCCAAGGAACACTGTGGTTGCACTTCTTCTAGGACAGATCTATTGATTCTTTTTGCAGTCCATGGTGTATTCAGTATTTATCTCCAGCACCATAATTCAAAAGCATCAATTCTTCTCCTGTCCCCTTATTCAGTGTCCAGCATTCACAACCCTGTGATGTGACTAAAAATACCATGGCATGAGTCAGGCATACCTTTGTCTTCAATGTGACATTTTTACTTTTCAACACATTAAAGAGGTCTTTTGCAACAGCTTTTCCCAATGCAATATGTCTTTTAATTTCTTGACTGCTGCTTCTATGAGTATTGATTGTAGAACCAAGTAGAGCAAAATCTTGGACAACCGCAATCTTTTCTCCATTTATTATGAAGCTATGTACTGACCCAGGTGTAAAGATTTTTCTTTTGTTGATGTTGAGGCGCAATCTATACTGAAGGCTGTGTTCTTTGTTCTTCATCAGTAAATGTTTCAAATCCTCTTCACTTTCAGCAAGCAAAGGTGTGTCATCTGCGTAACGCAGGTTGTTAATGAGTCTTCCTCCAATCCTTTTTTTTTAATTAGAAATTTTTAATGTACATCATAATGTGATTCATTTTGACATGCTTTTCATTGTGACAGTTTTCATATATGCAATTTGATAAGCATTATTCATATAGGTTACCCCTTACCCTCCTCTATGTTTCCCCTCCTCTCCCCTCTTCCTCCAATCCTAATTCCACATTCTTCTTCATAAAGTCTAGCTTCTTGGATTATTTGCTCAGCATAGAGATTGAAGAGTTACAGTGAAAGGATACATACCTGACACACACCCTTCTTGACTTTAAACCAAGCAGTATTTCCTTGTTCTCTTCAAACAACTGCCTCCTGGTCTAGGTACAAATTCCTCCTAAGTACAATTAAGTGCTCTGATATTCCCATTCTTCGCAATGTTATCCATAATTTGTTATTGTCCACACAGTCAGATGGCTTTGCATAGTCAATAAACCATAGATATCTTTTTGGTATTCTCTACTTTTAGCTAATATCCATCTGACATCAGCAATGATGTCCCTGGTTCCACACCCTCTTCTGAATCCGGCTTGATTCTGTAGCAATCCCCTATCTATGTTGCTGCAGTCACTTTTGAATGATCTTTAGCAAAATTTTACTTGCATGTGATATTAATGATATCATTCAATAATTTCAACATTCAGTTGGATCCCCTTTCTTGGAAATAGGCACAAATATGCATCTCTTCCAGTCAGTTGGCCATGTAGCTCTTCCAAATCTTTTGGCATAAACAAGTTAGCACCTCCAGTGCTGCATTTGTTTGTTGAAACTTCTCTATTGGTATTCCATCCATTCCTGGAGCCTTGTGTTTCTACAGTTCCTTTGAGGCAGCTTCTACTTCGTCCTTCAGTATCATTGGTTCCTGATCATATGCAGCCTCTTGAAATGATTGATCACCCACCAATTCTTTTTGGTATAATGACTCTATTCCTTCCATCTTCTTTTGATGTTTTCTGCATTGTTTAATATTTTCCCTGTAGAATCCTTCACTATTGCTACTCAAGGCTTGAATTTTTTCTTCAGTTCCTTAAGCTTGAGAAAAATAGTGTGTTCTTCCCTTTTGCTTTTGGATCTCCAGCTCTTTACACGTCATTGTAATATTTGATTTTGTCTTTGCAAGCTGTCCTTTGAAATCTTATTTATTCTTTAAGTTCATTATTTCTTCCTCTTACATTAGTTGTTCAGTGTTCCAGGGCAAATTTCAGAGTCTCTTTCAATGTGTAATTTGGTCTTTTCTTTGTTTCCTATTTTTTTAAATAACCTTTGCTTTCCTCATGAATAATGTATTTGATGTCATGCCACAACTCATCTGGTCTTCTATCATTAGTGTCTAACGTATCAAACCTATTCTTACAATGGTCTCTGAACTCAAGTGGGATATACTTTAGGTCATACTTTGGCTTATACATTTGTTCTAATTTTCTTCAGGTTCAGTTTGAACCAGCATATGAACAGTTGATTGTTTGATCCATAATCAGCACCTGGTCTTGTTCTGACTTTTGTTACTGAGCTTTTCCATTATCTCTTCCCACAAATATAATCAGTTTGGTTCCTATACATTCCATCTGGTGAATTCCATGTGTACAGTCACTATTTATGTTGGTGAGAAAATGTATTTGCAATTAAAAGGTGGTTGGTCTGACAGAATTCTATCATGCAATGTCCAGCATCATTTCTGTCACCGAGGCCATATTTTCCAACTACTGAGCCTTTTTCTTTGTTTCTGACTTTTGCATTCCAGTCACCAGTAATTATCAGTACATCTGGATTGCATGTTTGATCTGTTTCAGATTGCAGAAGCTGTTAAAAATCTTCCCTAGATTCATTTGTAGCCTTAGTAGTGGGTGCGTGAATTTGAATAATATCCATATTAACTGGCCTTCCTTGTAGGCATATGGATATTATTCATCACTGATAGCATTGTACTTTAGGACAGATCTTGAGACATCTTTTTTGATGATGAGCATAACCCCATTTCTCTTTAATCTGTCATTCCCAGCATTGTAGACCATATGATTATCTGATTCAGAATGGCCCATGCCAATCCATTTTAGCTCACAGATGCCTAGAATGTTGATGTTTATGCACTCTATTTCCCTTTTGACAATTTCTCATTTTTCTAGATTTATACTACGTACATTCCATGTTCCAATTATTAATAGATGTTTACAGTTGTTCTTTCTCATTTTGAGTCATGCCACGTCAGCAAATGGATGTCCCTGAGGCATTACTCCATTCCCATTATTAAGGTCAGCTCTACTCTGAGGAGGCAACTCTTCCCTAGTCATCTTTTGAGTGCCTTCCAACCTGTGGGGGCTCATTTTCCGGCACTATACCTAACAGTGTTTCTCTTTTATTAATAGGGTTTCAGTGGCTGAATGTTTCAGGAGTGGGTTGGCCATGTCCTTCTCCCTAGTCTGTCTTACTCTGGAAGCTTAGCTGAAACCTGCCCACCTTAAGTGATCTTGCTAGTATCTTTAATACTGGTGGAATAGCTTTCAGCATCACAACAACACGCAAGCTCCCACAGTATGGCGATTTTTAATATTCTCATAACATTTCATAGTATGGATATGACATTATTTAAGCTTTACTTGGACATTTATGTTATTCTTTGATTTTGCAATATTTACACATTAGTCCTTTGGGCACCTCTGTGACTGTATTCTTGAGAGACAGAATAAGGGAGGCAGATAGAACCTGGGATGTGAATCTAAATCTGTCTGATCCCAAAGCCATGCTCATAATCACTTTTCTCTTCTGTATGAAGACAAGATAGAAGCTTCTGTTTTATCATTCAGCTTCCTTCGGGATAATACCAGTCAGGAGGCCTTCTCACCTTGTCCTCTAATGTGCTTCCATAGTTCTTCCAGAAGGCGGCACTGAACGTGCGAGACAATGTTGGAGAAGAGGTCGACGTAGAGCAACTGATCCAGGAGGCCTGTCGGAGCTGTCTGGAGCAGGTGAGACCAAAGGCCCCAAGAGAAATAGGTATAAGGCTTAGCCCTCAGGGCTCTGCTATGATTTGTGATCCTTTCATCAGTGGTATTTGGGGGAATTCCCAGGAAGCCACTTGTATTGAGATAAAGCTTGCAGCTGTTGCTGACAGAAAAGGGAAGGGAAGTAGCTACTGTGTACCAGGTATAGTGATGGATGCATTATTTCATTTATGTCTCAGGAGAAGAAGAAAAAAAAACCTATAATGAAGGTATTTTTTAATTCCTAATTTACAGTTGATGGGAGAAGGACCTGGGAGCCCACTCCAGAAACAATCCCCCAAAAATCAGCCATTGAAAATGCTATGAATGGCACAAAAGCACTGATATAAGTGCCAAGCACAGCACAGTGTTAGGGAGTATGTTGTTCTGTTGTACATAGGGTCGCTACGAGTCAGACCTGACTCAACAGCACCCAACAACAACAACAACAACAATTTACAGTTGAAGAAATTGTGCTTAGCAAACTCATAGAAGCAGAGGGTAGAATGGTGGTTATCAGGAAAATGGAATGTGTGTCAAAGGGTACAGACTTGGCCAGGTGTGATTGGTGCATGCCTGCAATCTCAGCACTTGGGAAGCTCAGGCAGGAGTATCATGACTTCAAGGCAACTTAGGCTACATAGTGAGACCCTTTCCCAAAACAAACAAACAAAAACAAAGGTATAAACTTTCAGTCATAAGATAAATAAGTTCTGGGATATGAGGTACAGCATGATGACTGTAGTTATTAATATTCTATCATTTACCTGAAATTCGTTGAAAGAGCCAGGTGCAGTGGTGCGTGCCTGTAATCCCAGTGACTCAGGAGGAAGATGCAGGGTGATCACAGGTTCAAGGGTAAAGGCAGCCTATGTAACTTAGTGAGGCCCTGTCTCAAGATAAAAAAAATTATAAAAGGGCTAGGGGTGCAGCTCAGTGGTAGAGTACTTGCAAAGTATATGCATGACTGCGTTTAACCTGGTACCACCAAAAAATAAATAAATAAAACAAAAAAACGTTATAATGAAAGTAAATTTTAAGTGTTCTTACTACACACACACACAATGGTAACTGTATATGGTGATGGGTATATTGATTAATTTAATTTTAATCATTTCACAGTGTATGTATATATATATCATAACATTGTACACCTTGAATATATAGTTTTTTTTTGTCAGTTACACCTCAATAAGACTAAAAAAAATAAAAGTTAAAGGCAAACTAGAAGAAGAAATTGTAGCTCAAGACACACAAAAGTTAGATAGCTCTGTCTTACCTCTGCAGATATTTGATAGGTCACCTTCAAGTACTCACAGCCCCTTTTGGTATCCTGCGGACCAGCACCCTTTTTGCCTTCCTTTGTCTTGGTATGGTCAGGAGGCATCACATCAGGTCTCTGTGTTCTTAAGGCAGTCAAGAACCTGTTTGCATGTGTATGCTGCTGTTATTAATAGGGATTGTCAGCATCACCCAGGTTGTTTGCTTGACTGTGAAACTATTAGCTGTCAAAGATGGAAATTTCTTCATAATCAGAGCCACAAGGACTAGTTTGAGTTCAGGCCTAAGGGTAATCATAGTGAGATGAGGGAGAAATGTTTTCTGGAAGGTTGACTGGCTAACTACTCAGACATATCCTCAGAAAGGACCAAGACCAAGCTGGGCATGGCAGAACATGCTGGTAATCCTAGCACTCAGCTGGTTGAGGCAGGAGGACCAATGCTGTTTCAAAGCCAGCCTGTCCTACATTGCAAGTTCTAGGCCAGCCTGGGCTATATGGTGAGATCTTATCTCAAAATACACACACACACACACACACACACACACACACACACACACGTATATAAATATAGATAGATAGATAGATAGATAGATAGATAGATAGATAGATAGATAGATAGATAGGAGAAACAGCGGTGGCCCCATAGTAGAGTGCTTGCCTAGCATACACAAGGACCTGAGTTTGATCCCTAATACCACAAAAAGAAAGAAGAGAGAGAGAGAGATAGAAAGAGGGAGGGAAGGAAAGGAAAGGAAGGAAGGAAGGGAGGGAGGGAGGGAAAGAAAAATAAGAGAGAAAGAAAGAAACTTAGAGCAACTTTTAACATTTCTGAGCTTTTAGTTTCCTCATCGCTGAAACTTGGAATAAATCCAGTCCCTACCACTAGTGGTTTGCTGTGGGGATTAAATGGAACAAAATGTATATACTAACAACATAGCACCAGCACATGCAACACAGAACATTCTACATGTTAAGCATATTGAAGTTACGTTCACAATTAATTTCCTCACAAAAACCTAGGTTTCGGGTAGCCAGGATACTTGGAAGCTCTTTGGAGTCCCCTTGTCTAAAGCACATCCAGAACTTGTTACGTTAAAAGATTCTTCAGACTAGGGGTGATAGCAGTTAGAGTAGGGTCTTTTCATTTCTTTTGGGCTAAGTCTTGGTTTGCTTGCTTTCACTTCTTATGCCACATCTTGACTACTTTGGTGGTGGTCCCTAGTCTCCTTACTTGCCCATTTTTTCGTATATTTCTTGGAAGTAGTTGAATTTATTGACATGTTGCCATGAGTTTTTTGTTTGACTGCTTGATTTTATTTTGCAGAGTAGTTGTTTTTATCTGTTCATGGTATTTATGCATGTAATTTACATTCACTAAGAGAAATTTGGGGCTGGGATTTAGCTCAGTTGGTAGAGCGCTGCGCTGCAGTCTCTGAAGTCCCGAGTTCAATTCCCAGCACCGCAAAAATGGGAGAAGAGCCTGGCAATCCACTCCCAAGGCAATCCTGAGACAGTCAGCCATTGAAAACCCTATGAGGGTCCCTATGAGTTGGATACCAACTCGACAGCATCTAACAACAATAACAACAACAACAACAACAATGAGAAATTTGGGCACCAGGTACAGGGGTGCATGCCTGTAATCCTAGCACTCAGGAGGCTGAGACAGGAAGATCAACACATGTTCGAGGCTGCATACCAAGTTCCAGGCCTGCAAGTTTTCTCTTGATTTAGACTGCCCTGATACCAGTCCTGCTTTGCCACTAACAAGTTATGTGTCCTCAGGCAGGTTACCTTATTTTACTAAATCTGTTTTCTCAATTGCAAAATGGGGTTAAAGGTTCTACCTCATAGATTGTTTGAGGATTAAATGTGTCAACAATCTTAAAATATTTAAATCAGTGGCCGGGGTGGTGGTGCACACCTGTGATCCCAGGGGGTTGGGAGGCAGAAGCAGGAGGATCGCAAGTTCGAGACCAGAGGCAGTCTGCATAACTTAGCAAGACCCTGTCTCAAAAAAGTAAAAAAAAAAAAAAAAAAAAAAAAAAAAAAAAAAAAAAAAAAAAAAAAAAAAAAAAAAAAAAAAAAAAATGAGCTGGGTACAGCTCAGTGGTCTAGCACCTGCAAAGCATGCAAGCGCAAGGCCCTGGGTTCAACCCCCAGGACTGCAAAAAAAAAAAAAAAAAAAATTTAAATCAGTAACAAAAGCTTAATAAATAGGACCTGCTGCATTAAAATTAGAAAATATAAAGGATAAGGAAGAAAATTAAAATTTCTCTTAATCTAACTACCAAGCCAGAACTTCTGTTAACATTTTGGTGTGCTTCCTGTCAGTCTTTTCCTTCTGTACGTCTTTATAATGTGTGCTCATTCATTGGAGTACTGGTAATATGGTGGTGAGCAAAGCCAGACCACCGTAGAACCCACAGTCCCTTCAGTGACTGTACTATTTCTCTGTTTCCTTTTTCAGAAACCTTGTCAACAATCACTGACTCCATTTATCACCTCCCATTCATTCTTCTGCTGACTTTGTTTTGACTTCAGTCTCCACCATCACTTCACCAGAACCCCTCTTATCACATCACCAATCACCTCTGTTGTCAAGCCCTGTTGTCAAGCCCTGTTGACGCTGTAGATCTTGGCAGTCCCTAGCTTCCTCAGCTTCTCAGTGGCATTTGTTGCCATGGCTCACTTCATGTCTCTTGGAGCACTCCTCTTAGCTCCCGTCTCTTGACTTTGCTCCAGCCTCTTTGGCTCCTCCTCCTCCTCCACTTCCTCATCTTCTTCCCCTGACCTCCAACTGTTGTTGCTTCCTGAGATCAGCTCTCAGACCCCTTCTCTTCTGTGGCTCACTCTTTTCCTATGTGAGTTCATCTAGTCCTTTGGCCTCGAAACCAATTTAACTCTTGATACTCACAAATTCATATCATAGCCCTGACCTACATCCACTTTCACCTACTTCCAATCCATTCTTTTCACAGCAGCCAGACTGGTGCTAAAGATGAGTCAAATCATGTCACTCCTCTCTTTAGAATCCTCTAGTGACTTCCTGTTTGGGGCAGAATAAAAGTCTTAGCACATTACCCTAACCCACAGATCCCTGCCTGGACTAGCTTGTGCCTGATTCTTTACCATCTTCAACTTCATTTCATTGCACTGGCACTTCATTGACTATTGTCTAGGCATTCTGGACTCATATCTGCTCTTCCAGCACACCGTGTGTATGGCCCTTTCACTTGCTGTCCTCACTAGCATGCCGTACCTTTAACTCTTTTTTTTCCAGATCTTGGTTTAAAAATCACCTTATCAGAGAGGGCTTCCCTGACCACTCCATCTAAAGTAGCCACTTCAGTAGTCCCTTCCCCACCTCTAGTCACTGCGGTTGTTTATTCCTGCAATTCATTTCAACCTGAAATTATGTTCATTTGCTTATTTTCAGCTTCCCTCTCACACCTACTCCTAATTTTGCTAAAATACGGAACTTCACAAGAGTTGAGGCTTATTTTTGTTCACCACTGTCTTCCCAGCCCTTTAATGTGGCTCTTAACACGTGGGCAGTAAATGCTTGCAAAATGAGTAAATGAGTGAATAAACAAATGACAAATGAACAAAGTCTTTCTGCTTTGATAGAAGTCACAGCCTAGTTATGCATGCAAATGTATGCATAATTACACATTGAAACATGTGCACTCTTCACTGAAAAGAAACAAAGTTTATTGTTCTTAGGTGCCACCAAGTCGGGTCCAACTCACAGTGACTGTATACAACAGAAAGAAACACTTCTCAACACTGTGCTGTGCCTGGCACTATGTCAGTGCTTCTCTGCTATTCATAGGGTTTTCAATGGCTGGGTGTTTCTGGAGTGGGCTGCCAGGTCCCTCTCCCACTTTTTTGTGGTGCTATGGATTGATCCCAGGACCTCAGTGTAGAGTAGCATTCTACCAACTGAGCTGATCCTCAGCCTTCAGGGACAAAGTTTGCAGAAGTCTAATTTTGTATTTAACAAATCTAGGCCATCCAAGCATAGGTTTGGAACAGACTACTTGATTTCTGGGCCTGGAGCTTGAAGGATATCCTTTTGGCTACAGTGGAAGATAAAACATTATGGGTTCATCAGGTTTTGTTTGTTTGTTTGTTTGTGGCTTTTTTTGGTTTTGTTTTGTTTTGCGGTACTGGGGGTTGGACCCAGGGCCTCGCACTTGCATGTTCTGCAAGTGCTGGACCACTGAGATGCTACCCCCAGGGCATTTTTTACTTTTTCAGACAGGGTCTCGCTAAGTTACACAGACTGCCTCTGGTCTCAAACTTGCGATCCTCCTGCCTCCGCCTCCTGAGCCACTGGGATTACAGGCATGCGAGTGCACCACCACACCCAGCTGGATTCATCAGTTTGTAGATGTTAGTTGAAGCCCTGAGTATAGATGAGAGCAGATTGACTGTCCAATGAGAGGAGAGTGTGGAAAGACCCAGTCTGAGGAGGAGAGGTCAGCAAAGAGGGCTAAGAGTGGCCAGAGGAGTAGAAGGAACATAGGAAGTGTGGCCACAGAAACCAGTGGAAAAGAGTGTCCAGAAGCAGGAGTGCTCAGCCCTTCAGATGCGCCCCAGAAGTCAGGACACCCAGCTCTTCACGTGGCTGGAAAAAGGGCCCTGAGACCTCAGAGACCACACCATGTTCCTGGCTCCTTGTGTGCCATTCTCTCTCCCTTTCGCCCATTACTTGCCAGGCAGTCCTTGGGCCAAGTCTTTCCTCCGTGGCGCTTTTGTACCCCTTCCCACTGTCGAAACACCTCTGCTCAGGTTTTCTTTCTCCTTTTTTTTTTTTTTTTTTTTTTTTTAAGACTGTCTATGTTCACTATGTTGCCCAGGCTGAGCACTAATTCCTGGGTCCATGCAGTCCACCTGTCTCAGCCTCCCAAGTAGCTGGGAGTACAGGCACCCTGACTCTACTCAGCATATCTTACAGCATCCTCCCCATGTCAACTCAGAGGCTGCCTTTTCAGGGCCTTCCCTAAGCTCCCCCTGAAAGGAGCTGTCCCCACCTCATGATTCTGTCACATCCGCCTAGGTGTTTTCTTTTTCATTGCATTTATCATGATCCAAAATTACCTTGGTTATGTTTGTTTATTTGCTTATTATCCAGTCCACCTACAGAATGTAAGTTTCACAAAAGCAATGAGTTCACACCCAGTTGTCTTGTTCACTACTGTGATCCCAGCACTTATGTCCTAGGTGTTTAATATTTATTAAGTAAAAAATTGGCCAAGCTGGGTGCAGTGGCACATGTCTGTAATCCCAGAGACTTGGGAGGCTAAGGCAGGAGGATTGCACGTTTGAGGTCAGAGGCAGGCTGTGCAATTTCACAAGATCCTGTCTCAAAACTTAAAAATTGAAAAGAAAAGTGGTTGGAGATGCAATCCAGGGATAGAGCACTTGCAAAGTATGTGCAAGGCCCTGGGTTCAGCCCTAAAGTACTGCAAAAAAAAAAAAAAAGGAAAAAAGAAAAAAACAGGAAAACAGGCCAGGTCTAGTGAATCACGCCTGTAATCCCAGCAACTCAGGAGGCCAAAGTAGGAGAATCATGAGTTCAAGGACAGAGGCAGCCAGAGCAACTTAGTAAGATCCCATCTCAAAAAAAAAAAAAAAAAAATGACTGAGGGTGCCCCTCAGTGGTAGAGCATTTGCCTGGTGTGCACAGGCCCGGGGTTCAACGCTCAAAGTACTACAAAAAAGAAAAACAGCAGTTTACTGAGGAATATGTATAATATTAATCTATTCAGTTAGAAAAATAAATAGTATCTATTTACATGGAAAACTGAGGAGGAATTTGCATTGAAATGTTAATAGTTTTCAGTGGGCAGTGAGATTTCAGGTTTGATTTTTGTTGTCACTTTTGTTTGGGGATTTGGGGTTTGTCTTTTCTGAGGCAGAGTCTTGCTGTGGAGTTGGCTGGCATCAAACTCCTAATCCTCTTGAGTGCTGGTATTACAGGTGGGTACCATGCCCAGCTTAATTTTTTCTTTTTTTCTCTTTTGCTTATTTACTAACTGTTCAACAATGATCATTAATCAGGCTTGGGGTTTTTTGTTTGTTTTTGCTTTTTTAGAAGCTTCCTACAGAGCTAGGCATGGTGGCACACACCTGTAATCCCAGGATGTGGGAGGCAGAGGCAAGAGGATCAATGCAAGTTTGAGGCCAGCCTGGTCTACACAGCCAGTACCAGGCCAGCCTGGGCTACACAGCAAGACCTTGTCTCAAAAAAAAAAAAAAACAGAAAAGATGTCTCCTTCTGACTCCCTTCCCTTTTCGTCCAGCAAGGCCAGCAGGCAGAAGAGAAGATGAATCATAAAAGCCCCACATCTACTTTTTTAAATGAATATGTGTATCCATACCTTTGTATTGACTATGACATGTTTTAATCCAGTTTGGAGTTATGTCTACAAAAACAGAAGCAGGTTGTGTTTACCCACCAAAATAGTAATGGTTAACACTTGATCTTTTCCTTTCAGGCTAAGCTACTGTTTTCAGATGGAGAAAAAGCAATACCCAGATTGACCCATGAACTTCCAGGGATAAAGGTCAGAGTCACTGTGTCCTGGGGTCTGGCAGGGGGAGACCAATCAGGCTGGAAGCAGATGAAATGTGTAGGCCCAGGGTGGTTTCATGCACCACCCATTGGTAGGACCAGGTCCAATAACACCAGGCTGGAAGGACTTCTAGGGCCTGGGTCAGGCAGTAGCTGGACAGCTACAGTCCAGGGGCTCTGTCTTCTGCAACCCCAGAAGACCTGCAGCTTGCAGACACTGGTCTTCTCTTGACTCGCTTCCCTTTTCCTTCAGCGTGGCCGGCAGACAGAAGAGGAATGTGCCCATCGAGGAAGCCCCATTCCGAAAAAGGTAAACCATTTCTTCATTTGCTTTTCTGTCTGGGAGAAGACTGCAACTCCAGAAGAGGGTGGTGGGCTTCCTTGTGCACCTTTGGGCTTTTCTAGGGATAGGAGGCAGGAACCCTAGAAACAATCATTCTCCCTGATGCTTCCCAAGCATCATTTGGTCTCTTTGGAAAATCATTTCCACCAAGTGAGCCTGGACGTATCAGTGGTGGGTGGGGGAGAATATTCCCACAGGGTCATGGTTCTGACAGCTGTTCTTTGTGGCAGAGGAAAGGACGGCCTCCTGGACACATCCTGTCAAATGACCGTGCAGCCGCCGGCATGGTGTGAGTAGGGGTCACCAGTGTGGTGAGGGCCAAAGAGAGCAGAGGGAAGGAGTGGCCCTGGAGGGAAAGAGGCCATAATTGTGTACCTGGTGAAATCGGGTCCATCTGCCATTAGCCACCATGAAAGAGGGTTATCCTAGTTTGAAGGTGATGAAGGGGGCAGTGAGGAGAAAGTTATATTACCCTGGTTTTGCCCCAGAAAGTTCACCCAGCTTGATTAAATACCAGTGTTGTTTCATTGTTAGTACATACCAAATGCATATTTGTTGTTGTTGTTAGGTGCCGTCGAGTCGGTATCCGACTCATAGCGACCTTCTGTACAACAGAGGAAACATTATTGTCAGTGCTTCTCTGCTGTTCATAGGGTTTTCAATGGCAGATTGATTTTGGGGAGGGGGTTGCCAGGTCCTTCTCCCAAGCCTACAGCTTCTGGTGTTCCCAGGCGGTCTCCCATCCAGGTACTAACCAGGCCTCACCCTGCTTAGCTTCAGAGATCTGACGGGATCGGATGCCACAGGGCTACAGCTGCAGGCACCTAATGCATATAGCTGGCCTAAATATCTTGTAGACCTTACCTCTTAATCCTTACAGCCACCCTCTAAAGAAGGTATAATTTATTTAGCACATAAAGAAATAGATTCAGAATTATTTGCCCAAGATCATACAGTTAATAAGTGGCAAAACTACATTGCCTTCGGGATGGTCATTTCCTTTTTTTTTTTTTTTTTTGCAGTAGTGGGGGTTGAACCCAGGGCCTCGCGCTTGCAAGTTTTGCAAGTGATGAACCACTGAGCTGCATCCCCAGCCCCTTTTTGCTTTTTTGAGACAGGGTCTCCCTAAATTATGCAGACTGCCTCTGGTCTCAAACTTGCAATCCTCCTGCCTCTGCCTCCCAAACCATTTGGATTACAGGCGTGCATCACCACGCCCAGCATAGGATGGTCATTTTCAAAAAATCCTTTTGTTTTTTTAAATTCTACTTGGAGAGCGTTTTTCGATTCATAGCAAATTGAGTGGAAGATATAGAGATTTCCCAATGCACTCCCTGCCCCCGCATATGCCCAGCTTCCCCCGTTATCAACATCTGGCACCACAGCTGGGTGTGGTGGCACATGCCTGTAATCACAGTGACTCGGGAGGTGCAGGCAGGAGGATTGCAAGTTTGAGGCCAGAGACAGCCTGTGTAATTTAGCAAGAGCTTGTCTCAAAAAATGAAAAAAGGGGGTGAGTGTGAAACTCAATGGTAAAGAGCTTGCAAAATATGCATGACGCTATGTGTTCAACCCCCAAGTACCTAAAACAAAAACAAAAAAAAAATCTGGGACAAGAGTGGTATGTTTGTTACACTTTATGAATCTTATCATTATCACCCAGAATCCATAGGATACCTTAGGATTCACTCCTGGTATTGTACACTGTGTGAGTTTGAACAAATGTATAATGACATGTCTCCACCTTTATAGTTTGTTGTTGTTAGGTGCCATTGAGTCTAGTCTGACTCATAGCAACCCTGTGTACAGCAGAACGAAACACTCCCCAATTCTGTGCCAGGCATATGATCTTTTTTATGTTTGAGCCCATTGTTGAAGCCACTGTATCAGTCCATCTAATTGAGGGTCTTCCTTGCTTTTGTTGACCAGCCACTCTCCCAAACATAATGTCCTTCTCCAGGGATTGGTCCCTTCAGACAACATGTCCAAAATACCTAAGACACAGTGTAGCCATCCTTGCTTCCAAGGAGCTCTCTGGTTGCACTTCTTCTAGGACAGATCTGTTGGTTATTTTGGTATTCCATGGTTTATTCAATATTTGTCTCCAGCACCATAATTCAAAAGCATCAGTTCTTCTCCTTGTCTCCCTTATTCAATGCCTAGCTTTCACAACCATATGATGCAACTGAAAATATGGCATGAGTCAGGTGCACCCTCATCTTCAATGTGACATCTTTACTTTTCAAACTTTAAAGAGGTCATTGGTAACAGCTACCTTTATAGTATCATACAGCTTTTTGTGTATTTATTTATTGTGGTACTTGGGGACTGAACCCAGAGCCTTGCACATACTTTGCAAGCTCTCTACCACTGGACTGCACCCTAAGCCCATTTATTATTTTTTATCTTGAGACAGGGTCTTGCTATGTTACGCAGGCTGCCTCTGGCCTTGAACCTGCGATCCTCCTGCCTCTGCCTCCTGAATTGCTGGGATTACAGGCATGAGCCACGACGCACAGCTTCATACAGCATACTTTTGTTGTGCTAAAAATTTTTCTGTGTTCTATTTACTCATCCTTTCTCCCTGCTCTGGATTTTAAGAGTTTCGAAGCAAAACTTTTTTTCCAAATGAAACTTTACATGGAACCCCAGTATGTAAAGCAGGCAAAGCCACACTGGTCCAGTTAAGTGGAGCTCGAGAGACTTTTAAACCACTGGCTTAGGAAACAGAGTATTAATTAGCATCCCTTAGTTATGTCTCCTTCCTGAAAAGCTTTCATTCCTTATGAACACAAGATGGGTAGGGCAGCTGCCACTGTTATCTCCTCTTGACAGATGAGAAAGCTGCAACTCAGAGGTTCCTGGACTTGCCCCACTGCTAGGTCATAGCAGAGCCAGTGCCAGAGTGGCTTTTTAGTCCAGTGCTGTTTTTCCTCTGCCCCTTCTGTACTGGGCTGCCAGAAAGAAGTGCACCAGGTGCTAGAGAGCAAGTATATGAAGAACTCCCACTACCACTGGCAAGCTTTCTTCCTGTCTTACACTCTGCTTGGAGAATTCACTTGTCTTCTTTCCTCTCAAGCAGATGGAAGCCAAAATCCTGTGAACCAATTCGCCGGGAAGGCCCCAAGGTATGGTTACGAGAGTATGGCGGTGATTAATACCCCAGAGAGACTCAGCCAAGGCTCTGGGCCCCCCATGAGGGAAAGAGGTTGGGCACGATACAAGATGTGTTCACAGCATTTCAGACCCATCTTCCCCATATCCACTTCCAGCTACATAGTCCCCCAGACAGGACCCCACATAGGAACTAGAATTAGAGTCAAAACAAAGAGCCAGGGTATAGCTCAACAACAACAACAAAATAAACAAGGGGAGGGCTGAGTACTTTGGTTAGTAATACTTTACTCATTAGTTAATATATGATGGGCACTGCCCTAAATCTTTTGTGTGGATTATCTCCTTTAATCTTTGTAACAATGGGGCCGTGGTGGCCCAAGCCTGTAATCCCAGCCACTAGGAAGGCTGAGCTTCCAGGAGGTTTGAGTTTGAGTTGCAGACCAGAGGCAATCTGCAAAATTTAGTAAGACCCTGACTCAAAAAGTAAAAAATGAACTAGCTGGGGATGTGTCCAGTGGTAGAGCACTTGTAAAAGATGTGCAAAGCCCTGAGTTCAACCCCAAGTACCACCAAAAAAAAAAAAAAAATCTTTTTCACAAAGCTTATAAGATAGATTCTGTTACCATTCTGTAATTGAGGAGCTTCCTTTTCTGCCAGCTCCCCTATAGGCAGAAATTATCCCAATTACAAAGCTAGTGATAGAGCCAAGTCACATACCGTCTATTAACACCATTATCCTCTGTTGCCTCAGAACAGGTGTTTATAAGCTCTTTTAACAGTTGAATCCAGGGTCAGGTGTGGTGGCTCATGCCTGTAATCCCAGCACTGAGGAGGCAGAGGCAGGAGGATTATGAGTTTGAGGCCATCCTAAACTCCATAGTAAGAACTTGTCTCAAAAAAACAAAAGAAAACAAAAAAATCTAATCCTTTCATCAAATAAAGTCACTTCAAATATAATATTTGGGTGCGGGGTGAGGGGGGGACCAAGTTTGGTTTGTGTTTGTTTTGTTTTTGAGACAGGGTCTCACTGTGTGTAGCCTAGGCTGGCCTAGAACTTGCTGTGAAGACCAGGCTGGCCTTGAACTTGAATTGATCCTCCTGCCTCAGCCTCCCTAGTGCTAGGATTACAGGCATGTTCCACCAAGCCTGGCTTCAAATAGAATGTTAACTGCAAGAGTAATTGAGGTCATAATAACGAAAAGAATTTTTTTTTTAATTTTTTACATTTTGTTTTTATTCAAGGGTTTACTCACAGGCAGTACTTTTAGAGTCAGGCTTTTTAAATTAAAGGCCAGAAAGAATTTATTACTAAGTCAAAGATTGGGTAATATATGAAAGACATTTATTTCAAATGCCCAATAGTTACCTCATTTTAACAGTAACATAAATCCCAGTAAATTCAGGTGAAGTTGTTAGGGTATTCATTTCTTAGTATCTTCTGTTATTCTTTTCTCTCAGTTGGCTATAAATCCTTGAAACAAGAGTCATTGATTTATTTGTTCATAAATTAATTCTTTCAACAACATTTATTGAATACCTATTTTTATTTATAATTTGTGTAAGATTTTTATGTAGTAAAACCTACGTAGACAAAGGTACACAAATCATAAATACACAGCCCAGTGAATGATGATAAACATAACAGGCCATACCACCCAGCTCAGGAAACAGAAAATTCTTAGCATCTTAGAATACCCTTGTGCATAACCACTATCCCACTTATAACCTGGGTTAGAGTTTGTACACATAGATTCATCCTGTATGTATTTTTCTTTATCTGGTTCTCACTCAGTATTATCTTTGGAGATATATGAAGGTTTTACAAAACAATATGCCATGGATTTTTATGTCTGTATTATTCTGTTTTCTAAACAAACCACTATACATTTCACCTAAATACATACATACATACATACATTCATACATACATATGTACATACATCTATGGAAGCTATGAGTTGGAACTGACTCAGCAACACCTAACAACAACAACAACAAATGGAAGCCAGTAAGATGGATAAATGTACCCCCTGTCCTCATTGGAACTATGTTCAGAAGGCACCAGCCACCTCTTGTCTTCTAGCCATGTTTGCCTTCCCTCTGGTCATCATACTTTTCCTCTAAAATTGCCCTTCCTTAGTCTGGTGACCCTGCATTCTCCTGAATCTGTTTTTTCCAATCTTCCCTTCCCTGTCTTGTGACAACTTCTTCATCAGCATGGACCCATATGATAGGTGGCCCCAAGAATTCCCTCCTTGGCCTGCTTCACCTAAAGCTTCCCTGGATTATCTAAATTATCCACTCAGTTTCAGAGACCACTAACTACAAGAGCTACGACTCCCCAAGCTCTGTTCATCATACACCTCTCTACTTTTAACTTGGATATCCTGTTACAGCTCTTTGCCTGCAAGTTCCACATGCATTTCAAAATTTCAAACACAGCATAGCCAAAATTCAAGTCAGAATCTTTCCTCAAATATCTTTTCTATTCCTATCCGGGTTCCGGTGGCTCACCTGTAATCCCAGCAGCTCAGGAGGTGGAGGCAGGAGGATCACAACTTCGAGACCAGAGGCAGTCTGCATAATTTAGCGAGATCCTCTCTCAAAAAGTAAAAAAATGGGCTGAGGGTGCAGCTCAGTGGTCCAGCACTTGCAGAGCACACAAGCGCGAGGCCCTGGGTTCAACCCCCAGGACCACAAAAAAAAAAATCTTTTATATTCCTTACCTTTATCATTGCTGCCTTTTCTTTGCCTTACGTCCCTACGTCAAGTCTTGAATGATTTTGCCTCCCAAATATACTCTCATTCCTATTCCCTCCCCTTCCTCCTGACTGTTGCTGTAATTCAGGCCCTCATCTTTAAGATCTTACAGCATCCTTTTAGACTGCTGTCCCTGCCTGTCTTCTTGCCCCTTCAAATCCATTGTTCACATTGCTGAAGAGTGAGCTGTCATTAAAGTATATCTGGGTTGGGGATATAGCTCAGTGGTAGAATGCTTGCCTAGCAGTTCCAAGGCCCTGAGTTCAATCCTAAGCACCGCATAAAAAAATTTTTTTAATTATTATCTGACTCACAGCCAGGCATGGTGGTACACACCTATAATCCCAGTGACTCAGGAGGCAGAGGTGAGGGGATCACAAGCTCGATGCAAGAGGCAGCATGCACAACTTAGTGAGACCCTGTCTCAAAATAAAAAGTAAAAAATGGCCTGAAGGTACAGCTCAGTGGTAGAGCACTTGCAAAGCATGTGTGAGCCCCTGGGTTCAACCCCCTAGTACCAAAAAAAAAAAGTATTAAAAAAAACTAAAGTATATCTGGTATATCTTCTTGTGTAGAGGCCTTCAACAACTCCATAGCTTACAGAATGAATGAAATGCAAACCCCAAAATGTAGCCTCCTAGAGCTTCCAGCTCCTCTGTGTTTCTCAGGCTTCATCAATTGCCACTCCCTTACTTGCTGTCCCTCCTTTAGCTTATAGTTTCTCCAACATGCTAAGCCAACTCTCACCTGCCTTTTACATGCTGCCCTCTGTCTGGAATGCCCTTTATCCCGTCTATTCTGTCCAACTTGTGCTCACCCTTTTAGAGTTAACTCCAGGCTTATCTCTTCAAGAAACACTTTTCAGCTGCACCATCCCCTTTGGCACCCCTCACGACCTGCACACCACATCATTGCCCACCACACAGTGGTCTCCTTGTCTGTAAGTCTGAAGCACCTAGAGAACAGACAGCACTGCATGCATCTCTTTATCCCTATCAGCACAGAACTGAGTGTAGTGGAAGTACTCCCTTTCCTAAATAACTTATTGAATGAGTAAGGATGACAGTGAGAACAGGACAGGGGGAGGAGTAGGTCTTCCCTGCCTGCAACATTACATTAAACCTCACCCTCACCAGCCTCTCTGTTTATTGCACAGTGGGACCCCGCAAGGCTGAATGAATCTACCACCTTCGTGTTGGGATCTCGAGCCAACAAGTAAGTCTAAGAGCTTTGGTGCTAATGAAGGAGGCAGCTCAGGGGTCCACTACCAGGGACTGTACCTGCTGAAATCCTTACCATTCATCTTTTACTTTTCAGGGCCCTAGGGATGGGGGGCACCCGAGGGAGAATCTACATCAAGCACCCACACCTCTTTAAGGTAGGTGAGTGCTAGAAGATAGTCAAACCATTGCATGGGGAGTAGACAGCATTGGAGACTGCTGCACAGCACAGGGAAGCTTGGCACACTCAACTGGTCTGGGGGTCAGGATATCTAGGTTCTAGCTGCCCCACTGCCATTAACCTTTACCTTTACTCAACACTTCTGTGCCTCAGTAATAGTAACTACTTTCTTTGTTTCTTTGCATGGTTATTGTATACCAACCTTTTTTTTTTTTTTGTGGTAGTGGGGGTTGAACCCAGGGCCTCACGTTTGTGTGCTCTGCAAGTGCTGGACCACTGAGCTGCATCCCCAGCCCTTTTTTTTTTTTTTTTTTTTTACTTTTTGAGAGAGGGTCTCGCTAAATTATGCAGACTGCCTCTGGTTTCGAACTTTCGATCCTCCTGCCTCTCCTTGAGCCACTGGGATTATAGGCATGCACCACCACGCCCAGCTTACCAACCCGTTTTAAAAGCTACACTTACATTATCTCACGGAAGGGTCCTTTTTTTTTTCTTTTTTTCCAGTATGGGGGTGTTGAATTCAGGACCTCACGCATGCTAATGAAGCCCTCTGTCACTGAGCAATGCGCCCTAGGCCCATTTTTATTTATTTATTTTGAGACAGGGTCTTACTAAGTAGGCTGCCTCTGGCCTTGAACTCAATGATCCTCCTGCCTCAGCCTCTAGTCACGGGGATTACAGCTATGAGTCATAGTGCGATAGAAGTGTCCTTTAAGATAAGTAGTATTATCCCAGCACAGCAATGTATACTCCCAGCCAATCAGGAGGCTGAGGCAGGAGGATCACTTGGGCAAAGGAGTGTAAGGCCAGCCTAAACAACATAGCGAGACCCCATCTCATAAAATAAAATAAAATAAAATAAAATAACAAAATAAAATAAAAATCTATTATCCTTATTTTACAAATTTGGAAAAAGTAGAGGTCAGGAAAGGCCTAAGTGACTTGTCAAAAGTTACTCAGCTAGTAAATGATAAGTCAGGATTCAAATCCAAGTCTGTCTTCTCCAAAGCTTGAGCTCTTAACCATGACCCTCCTCAGTTGTCTGAAAGAAAGCGACTGGAGCAAGGTAGTTTTCTCCTTTCCAAAAGGGGACTCCTCTCCACATTCTCTGCAGAATTCCAAGTGCTTTGAAGAGCAGACGTGCTCACGGTTCTTTTCCAGCCTTATCCTAGGATTCCCCACACCTAAACAATCTCGCCTACTTGTTACTTCATTTTCCTCTCTTTATGTCATTACTCCTGCTATCTGACCTTCCTCCCCAACTAATATCTGCACGACTATTATTCTTTAAGGTCCATCTCCCACAAGAGCCTTCTTTATATTACTAGATGGACATGCCCTTTGACCTATTTTCAATTTCCATCATATAGTGGTGAAGAGTATGGTTTCAGTCCTGGCTCCATCCCTTACTAGCTCAGCTATGTGACCTTGAGCAGAGGGCTCCACACTTGTGAGTCTGTTTACAAAATAGAAATAATTGCACACATGTAATTCTAGCACCTGGGAGTCTGGGGCAGGAAGAGTTTGAGGCCAGCCTGGGCTGCATATGGAGGTCCTATCTAAAAAAAAAAAACATTAAAGCACCCAGCATGATGCCTGGTATATAGTAGTTGTTAGGTGCCATTGAGTCGGTATCTGACTCATAGTGACGCTATGTACAACAGACAAAACACTATTGTCAGTGCTTCTCTGCTATTTATAGAGTTTTCAATGGCTGATTGTTTTTTGAGAGTGGGTTGCTGGGTCCTTCTCCCTGGCACATAGTAGAGGTCAATAAATGTTGATCATTATTATTAGCATAGTTTCCCAGTTTTGAGATCCACCATTTGTAATTAACTCCCAGCCACATACTTACAAGTAAATACTATCTCATTTTAATCTTTCCAGTCTAATAAATGAAGAGAATTTTTCTTTGTTGTTTTACTTTATAGTTTACTATTAGTGATTAGAATCTTCTGAGTTATTCAGAATCTGTTTATAGATTCTATAAACTACCTGTTACATCTTCTGCCCTTTTTTCTGTCCTTCAAAAGGCATTATTTGAGGGCTGGGATGTAGCTCAGTAGTAGACCACATGCGTGTGTGTGTGTGTGTGTGTGTGTAGAGAGAGAGAGAGAGATCAATCTCAGGAGAAGGACGTGGCAATCCACTCCCAAGGCAATCCTGAAACAATCAGCCATTGACCCTATGAGGGTCACTATGAGTTGGACTCAACAGGACCTAACAACATGTGTATGTGTGTGTGTGTGTTTTATTTTTTTCATTTTCCCTTTTTAAACTTTTTAATTAAAGAAACGTAAGCCCTTTCTTCCTGTAAAAAGATTCAAACAATACACAAGATATAACAGAGAATAAAACCCAAAGTATCCCGTCCCTTCATATCCTGACTCCCCTTCCCTAGAGGTCACCAGCAACCATAGTGATGTGCATCCTCGGTCCCTTATGTATGTCATATGGAATGTGTGTGTCTGTTTGTATGTGTGTGTGTCTTGCCCTTTACTGATATTTTGCTCATATTCTTGAGATCATACTATATATATATATATATATATATATATATACTCTGATTTTATTCTTTTCACCCCAAAATTCATTCATTGGACAAACAGTGAAAAAGTGCCTGTTGTGTGCCAACAACTCTCTCAAAGTGCTGGAGGCAGCTAGGCATGGTGAGCCACCCCTATAATCCCAGCACTCAGGAGGCTGAGGCCAGAGGATCTTGAATTCAAGGACAGCCTGGGCTATACAAGCAAGACCTTGTCTCAAAAGAGAAACAAATAAAAACAATCAGGGAGGTGCAGCTCAATGAATAGAGTACTTACCTAGCATGCAAGAGGCCCTGAGTTTACTCCCTAGTACTGCAAAAAAAAAAAAAAAAAAAAAAAAAAAAGTGCTGGAGGTATAGCAGTGAGCACAACAGGCACACAAAATTCTTTGCCCTCATAGAACTTATATTCTATGCTGAGAGCTTACAAACTGATTACAAACTGAGGGTAAGCCTGTGGCCAGTATTTGTCCAGCTCAGGGTTTTTATATTTTTAACAAGTTGTTAAAAAAGAAGAAAAGAAGGAGAGAGGGAAGAAAAAGAAGAGACAATAGAGAGTTGGAGATGTGGCTCAACGGTAGAACACTTGCCTGATATGTGTAAGGCCCTGAGTTCTACCCCACCAAAAAAAAATAAGAAAGAAAAAGACAACAGAAATGTAATGTATACAGTCAGCAAAGCCTAAAATACTAAGTTACTTTATAGAAAAAAATCTCCTGTCCACTGTAGATGTAATGGATAATATCTTAGAAACGTATCCATATTATTAAGTCTCTCTCATTTTTATTTTTACAGCTATATAGAATTTATAGAATAGATATTCCATAATTTATATAATCACTCCCTACTGATAGATATTTTCTTCCAATCTTGTCCAATTATAACCTGCTGCATCAAACATCCTTGTGTACAGGTGTGGGTGAATATGAAGGGTAAATTTTTGGAAAGTGGATTGCTGGGTCAAAGAGTACACACTTTTAAATTTTTGACTAATGATACTGGGGAAGTGAAAACTGTGTTATTTAAACTCAAAGGAAATTAACCACATATCCCAGATTACCCAATTTCTCTATTTCAAATAATCTGCCTATTTTATAAAACCTACCTTTTTTGAGTACTCACATATCAATATACTACATTTAGCCCTTTTTTTTTTTTTTTTTTGCAGTACTGGGGGTTGGACCCAGTGCCTCGCACTTGCATGCTTTGCAAGTGCTGTACCACTGAGCTGCACCGTCAGCCCATTTTTTTACTTTCTGAGACAGGGTCTTGCTAAATTACACAAACTGCCTTGCGTCTCCAACTTGTGATCCTCCTGCCTCCATTTTCCTGAGTCACTGGGATTACAGGCATGCACCACCTTGCCCAGCCTACATTTAGCCCTTTTTGTCCACTATCTCATTTACTCTTAACAACAACCCTGTCAGATAAATATTAATACTCTCCACTTTACAGGCAAGGAAACTGTTGACCAAGAAATTATTACCCAGGCTTACATCATCTAAAAAGTGGCAAAAATCAGAATTTAAACCTTACTTGATGCTAGACATGGTGGGGCACACCTGTAATCCCAGCACTTGAGAGGCAGAGGAAGGAGGATCACAAGTTCGAGGCAAACCTGGGGTACAGAGTGAGACCCTGTCTCAAAAAAATGAATTAACAAATAAACCTTATTTGCCCAACTCCAGAACCAAGTCTTAACCATGATGCTAGTCTACCTCCCCCAGTACTTGAGGGGTCTTGATTTTTGTTTTAGAAAATATGGTAATGCTGGTCGTGGTGGCACATGTCTGTAAGCTCAGCACTCAGAAGGTACAGACAGGATAACTAGTTTAAGGCCAGCCTGGGCTACATGGTGAGACCTTGTCTCAACACACCAAATAAAGAAATATGGAGCCAGTTGTGGTGATGCAGGCCTGTAATCCCAGAGACTGAGGAGGCAGAGGCAGGAAGATCCCAAATTTGAGGCCAGAGGCAGCCTGTGTAACTCAAGAGACCCTGTCTCAAGATAAAAAATTTTAAAAGGGGCTGGGAGTGCAGCTAAGTGGTAGAGTGTTTGCAAAGTATGAGCAAAGCCCTGGGTTCAAACCCTAAATGGAAGGAAGGAAAGAATGGAGGGAAGGAGGAAGGGAGGAAGGGAAGGAGGGAAGAGTGGTCATCATCATAATCATAGGTGTTACAAGTCACCTGAGATCGTTTTTTTAAAAATAGGTTATAGAATCTCACCAGTCCCACCAATTGCCAGGGATGCTGTGTTTCGAAAAAGGAAGGGGGTGTGGGGAAGGGAAATATACTAAATCTCTAGGAATTGGGTTGCAATCCCTGGCCTCCTGGGCTTGGCTCAGCTTGTTATGAGACTACTGAGTCCTCTGCATCACCAGATGAGGACAAGGTCCTGTTAGTAAGAACTGTTCAAGAGCCAAAAGAAAAGCTGCTCACACTAGGCTAATATCTCTCACTATAACTTCATCCCTCACAGTATGCAGCTGACCCCCAGGACAAGCACTGGCTGGCTGAGCAGCATCACATGCGGGCAACAGGGGGGAAGATGGTAAGCACTCTTAACATGTACTACTGCCAAAGACCCAGCCAGCCAGGGACCACAATTCTGGCTATTGGTGACAGCTTACCTCCAGATCTGGGAGACTCCCTAAACCTGACAAATGTGGAAAGACAGACTTATGAGGATCATTCCTTCGTGGCAAAGAGCAGACTGCAACCCCTGGGTTCCCTTCCCTATCACTACGGCGCTCTCTACCCCTTCACTCTCTCCCCTCATTTCTCCAAGATTATATATTTGGATATTAGCTGTACATAAGAATGGTGGTCACAATGCTACTTTCCCTCGGGTGACCATGGATAGATTTTACTCATTGATCATAACACTCTTCCCAAACATGGCTGTAGAATCTTTTCTCAACACAGTATTCCAGACAGCACCATTGTCAACAGGTGTTAGCTGGCGCAATGAAATGTGTTGGCCACACCTGGCAGCACCTTCCAGACTTACTCCACTTCAGGAGTTGTCAGCTCATATCAAGCAACAACCTTAGGAAAATCATTGATGTATTCCAACTACTCTAGATAGCTTTGCCCATCACAAGCCATGTCCTCCACGGAGGACTCCATCCCACACCTGATCTGTTATGTAGTTCACAGAGGCCATGAGATGAAGACCAAATACTCAAGGGACACACAATTATTCCTGACCCTCAGACTACAAAGTATTGCACAGAAGATTTTCTTTGAACAACGTCCCATATACAGTACGCTCACAAGAGCTCTCACCCACTGCAAACTATGGCATTGTGGCAAAGCTGCTCCACAGGCCCCAGGACAGTACAGTGCAGCCCAGCTACCAGACAGCAGTGCTGTTATCCCTTTTTGTCACAAGACTCACAACCAAGTTATCTTAATCCCCAATGTTAGCATGTAGTTTCCTCCTGGTTTCCTGTTCCCATGTATATTTTGCTAGCTCTCTTAACATTCTGTTATAAGCCATCTCAAGTCCTTTTTGAAGGAGGAAAGGCCATAAATAGTCACCAGAAGCCAGGGACAGTGGCATATGCCTGTGGTCCCAGCTACTGGGGAGATTGAAGGAGGAGGATTACTTTAACCTAGGAGTTCAGGGCCAACCAGGGCAACATAGTGAGACCTCACCTCAGAAACAAAGAAGAAAAAAAAATTAGTCACCAGTCCCTACTGTCACCCACAAAGTTTCTATTTAAGTTAAAGATTCTCTCAAGGAACCATTTCCCAGACAGGTTTCTCTCTACGTACTCTCCCCTACAAAGTTATAAACTACGCCCCACTCTTTTCACCTAATAGCAAGCCTTACATTAAGCAGATGTCTAATAAAGTGTTGTTGAAGTGAAGTGAAGTGAATCAGAGCCAACAACCACTCTCCCTTACTCCTGCCCCAGGCCTACCTTCTCATTGAGGAGGACATCCGGGACCTTGCTGCCAGCGATGACTACAGGTAAAAACAGTAGACCTGCCCTCTACCCTCTCCTCTGCCTCAAAGTAGCCCCTAGGATGAATCTGGGCCAACATTCTCCCTTCCTTTAACCTCCCTCCTCAATGTCTGTTATAGAGGATGCCTAGACCTGAAGTTGGAGGAGCTGAAATCCTTTGTTCTGCCCTCCTGGATGGTTGAGAAGATGCGAAAGTACATGGAGACACTACGGACAGAGAATGAGCATCGGCCTGTGGAAGCACCTCCACAGACCTGAGGCCAGGTGTCCAGGCTACACTTGGCAGCCACCTGTAAGACCCTCTTCTCCACATGGCTGAGGCCACCACCGGGACTGCTCCTAGATGGATCTCAACAGCATTAAGCTGTGCATGGGCTAGTTTGTAGTGACTCACTGCAGAGCACCCCAGACTGGTATGTGGTTCTATATTTGTAAAGTTATTGGAATAAGAAGCAATTAAAGTTTTTAATAAACACAAATGGTGAGCCTGCTGTGCATTGCCTTGTGAGGGCTGACAGAACATCAATGGCTCCAGAAGTAGGTGTACAAAAAAGGACTAGGCACCTCTCCTCCATCTCACAGACCTAGGCCTTAGGAAACCAAGCTGGGAACACCATGTACTTTGCCAAGCTTCCCTGCTCCTCTATTATTTTTCCAAATAATGTGAAGATGTTGCAGAATATGACCCCTAGCTCCAAGGGAGTTTGATAACAGACTATAGGAAAGGTCTCGATAGCTTTTATTCCCATTTTACAGGTTAAAATGCTAACCGACCCGCTCAAGGTCACACAGCAAACGGGTCGGAGGGACCATGCAAACCAACATTTTCTAACAGGGCGTCTGTGGTTCTGCCCATCACCCTCACGTCCCCCCACCACCCAAGACTTTTCAGAAGCCAAACACCACAAAGGTGCCCAGAGGGAAGAGCAAAGGCTTCCGGCCTGGGAGTGGGGACCAGTGCCGCAAGGCTGGTAATTTTCCCTTTCCCAGAAGAAGGGCCCTCGCTAGGCGTGCCGGGTGTGCCGCAGAGTAGCCTGAGCCTCATCCACGTGGGCGTTTCCTTAGTCCTTTGATGGTCGGCGTTTTCCAAAGGCCACCAGTCCGCTACAGATTCGTTAGTTAATGGCAGCCTTTCCTGCCAATCGGTTACCTTAAGCGAGACGGCACCGCTCAATCAGTAGTGGAGTAGTGGGTGGGTCTAGCAGTTGCTCAGTGACAGGTCTCCCCGGCGAGCCGCATTGGCTGGATCAAATCCAAGCGAGCCGCTGATTGGCCCACACTGCCGGAGGGTTACAATTCAAACGCGGGCGGGCGGGCCCGCAGCCCCGCAGTTGCCGTCGTTCTCTCGGAGTTCCTGTCTCCCTGCCAGTGCGGCTGGAATGGCCTCCCAAAACCGTGACCCAGCGACCGCCAGCGTCGCCGCCGCGCGTAAAGGAGCCGAGCCCAGCGGAGGCGCCGCCCGGGGCCCTGTGGGCAAGAGGTGAGTGGTGCGGAGGTAATATTTGGGGACCTGGAGCAAAGACTTCTGGGACCCCCTACCTCCAGGAGTGGATGAGATTGGGAAGATACAGAGACCCCTCAAGAGCTCAGCCTGCTCGTGAAGACTCGCCTGAAGGAAGACGGGATGGTGGGGACGCTGCCCGGAGTCGCCAGAGGAACAGTGGGGGGTTAACACGCTAGAGTCGTCCTCCAGGTCCAGGAATTAGGGAGGTTGAAGGCACCTCCTTTTCGGATGGTGAATGTGCCCCAAGCTGAGCCTGACCTTGGAGGAGCGGGGAGCCTCCGTCACAGCTCCTCAGAAGAGACTCGGGTGGGAGGAGATGCACCAACTGGAGACCATCTCCACTCCTAGGTAACCCTGAATTCTCTTTACAGGCTACAGCAGGAGTTGATGACCCTCATGGTGAGTGACTGAGTGCTCCCAGATCCCCAGTCAATTGCCCATCCTCCCACCTCCCACCCAATGATCAGTAGCCTTCTTTCTTACATCAGTCAGTATCCCGCATTCCTACCCGCATGTTTTCTTACAGCGGCCTTTATCCCAATTCTGTCCTCACAATGAAGGTATGTCTAGAACATTCTCAGAAGTAATACAAGGCTTTCCCTGTCCTGCTCACCTCTACTTTCTGGCCCCAAGCTTTACCCACACCCAATGCCCCACCCTTCTTGGTATTTCCAGTCCTGCCCTACCTTGGAATTCTGCCTTCCTAATTGTCCTTTGCTACTTTAACCCTAAATATTAAGCTCAAGTCTTTCAATGCCATATTGTATATTTGAATTCCCAGCAACCAACAAGATTGTGGGTGCAGAACTGCCTTCTGCTTCCCTGTACAGCCCTTCCCTCCTTACCTGGTGATAAACCTATCAGTTGGGTCTGGTTACTTTATGTGGGACCAGAGTATGATATCAGGGGCTGGGGCTCACCGCTTGACCCCCTCTGCTGTGCCCACAAGTGCACTCTGCGGTCCAAGCAATGTTGTTTCCTCCCCAGATGTCTGGTGACAAAGGAATTTCTGCCTTCCCTGAGTCAGACAACCTTTTCAAGTGGGTAGGGACCATCCATGGAGCAGCTGGCACAGTAAGTAAAGGGTCTGGTGGGTGTCACTTTGCTGAGTTTGGAGGATGGCGGGAGGTAAGATCCAAGTGCTATGCTAGGTCTGCTTTCAGTCTTAGCTGGGCAAGGCAATCCCCTATGCCTCTAGACATACTCTGGGCCTAGTGCCCTTGTTCTCTCTTTCTATGCAATAAAAGAGTGGGTTTAGCTGGGCGTGGTGGCGCATGCCTATAATCCCAGCGGCTTGGGAGGCGGAGGCAGGAGGATCGAAAGTTCGAGACCAGAGGTAGTCTGCGTAATTTAGCGAGACCCTGTCTAAAAAAAAAAAAAAAGTTAAAAAGTGGGCTAGAGGTGCAGTTCAGTGGTCCAGCACTTGCAGAGCATGCAGGCGTGAGGCCCTGGGTTCAACCCCCAAAAAAAAAAAAAAAAAAAAAAAAAAAAAAAAAAATGAGAGTATGTTTAAAGCCCTGTACCACAATGAAGTGAATGGAGTGAAGACTTTTGGCCAGTGGGAAGGCACAAGTCACAAAAAGGCTTCCCCTTGCTGCAGATATGGTTTAAGTCAGAAATCCAGATCTGTGTCAAATCTAATTTTTCCTTGTTAGCAATTAAGATTCTAACTGGAATCTTAACAGGGCGTCTGTGGTTCTGCCCATCACCCTCACGTCCCCCCACCACCCAAGACTTTTCAGAAACCAAACACCACAGAGGTGCCCAGAGGGAAGAGCAAAGGCTTCCGGCTTGGGAGTGGGGACCAGTGCCGCAAGGCTGGAAATTTTCCCTTTCCCAGAAGGGAAAGCTGTTGTCCTTGGGATACCAATTTACAACCCTTAGACCAAGAGGTCACTGTTCCCACCATATAAAAAAGCACCAGGACGAGCTTAATGCATTGTCTGCTGTCCAGTCTTAGACTCAAAAAGTCCTACCCTCGAGCCTCTCCTGTAGGGCTTTGGTTGGGATATATGCCGGAAGGGGTGGGCATGGTGATGGGGAGGACTGATTCCCTGCCTCTCTCATACTCCAAATGCCAGGTATATGAAGACCTGAGGTATAAACTCTCCCTAGAATTCCCCAGTGGCTACCCTTACAACGCACCCACAGTGAAGTTCCTCACGCCCTGCTACCACCCCAACGTGGACACCCAGGGTAACATCTGCCTGGACATCCTCAAGGATAAGTGGTCTGCCCTCTATGACGTTAGGACCATCCTGCTTTCCATCCAGAGCCTGCTAGGAGGTGATTTCTGACACAAGCCCCTCCCCCCCTTCTTACAACATGGGGAGGACTTGCCAGGGATTCCCTTGGTCAGCCTCTTCCACTGCCTTCACCATTCTGTCTCTCCACCCACAGAACCCAACATCGATAGCCCTTTGAACACACATGCTGCTGAGCTCTGGAAAAACCCCACAGGTGGGTCCTTCTCAGCCTCCAAAGCCTCCCTCAAACGAAAGGATCCCCACCACTTGGGACTAGGTTGGGCTGAAGGGTGAGGGTGGTCAGCCCACTCCGGCCTCCTCCACCTATTCATGTTGGTTGAGAGGCCCATACCCTCCCTGGTCTCACTGGAAGCAAGCCCATCAGAGGACCCACCTGGGAGGTGAGCACAAAGGGAACTGCTGTGCTAGCGAAACAGCCCCTTCCTGTCCTCCTTGACCTTCACATCCCTAGCTAGGCAGGATGCCTTCTTTGCCCACCTTCTTGAACTGCTCCTGGCTCCACGCTCACCCAAGGCCTTCCTGTTCTCTTCCAGCTTTTAAGAAATACCTGCAAGAAACCTACTCAAAGCAGGTCTCCAGCCAAGAGCCCTGACCCAGGCTGTCCAGCCTCTCCTTGTCTTTTTACTTTTCCCTTAGATGATCTGTCCTTTCCTTGCTTTCTGTACAGGACTCTATGTTGAGCTGTGGTGTTTTTGTTTTGTTTCTGTTTCTTAAATTAAGTCTGTGGTTGAACCCTTGCAATGTATATTAAATAAATACATTTTTGTTGTTTTTTATATATGTTGCTGCCTTGCAGATCCTCTTGGGTTAGAGGAACTCAGGGTAGGAGGAGGTCTGGCTTAACATCTGGGCTGTGGCCCTGTTCTCTTCAGGGGTGGAAGCAACTGATAGGCTGTGGGGCTAAGAGGCAGAGTGACTAGGATGTTTTCCCCATTTGACCTTATTTATTTTGTCACCCTGTTTCTTCATCTATAAAATGGGTGTCACAATAATGCCTGTTTGGTTGAGAGTATAGCTCAGCAGTAGGTCACATGCTTAGCTTGTGCAAGGCCCTGGGTTCAATCCCCAGCACCAAGAACAAAATAATGCCTATTTCTGTGGAGCTGTGGCATGCACCCAGAGCATTGCTGAATGGCAGGGTCTCCCAAACTGTGCTGCACATGAGGATGAACTAGACCTTAAGCTAAAGAAGAGTATGTGTGGGAGGGAGGTGACGGTCAACCACCCACTATCCCATTGGTTTTATGGCCCTGAAAAAGGAGGCTCACGTTGCCCTACAGCAGGCCAGAGTGCATGGAGACAGCTAGGGAAAGACCCCCTGTAAGAACCCTCAAGACTGAGCTCTGGCCCCAGGTCCCCCTAGGACAGCTCCACACCCCAAGGAGGCATGATCACCTCCTGCTCCATCTTCAGCAGCTCCTCCAGCTGCTGCACCCACTGACCCAGTTCCCCAGCCCCTTGGGCCAACTTCCAGCTGGCCTGCTAAAAGCTCCAGGCTTTGGGCCCTGGGAGGAAATGTCCTGAGGATGAGCTGGGCCCCTACAGGGACAGGCACTGGGAAGAGCAGGCTAAGATAGGCCAATACAGGTCCTGCAGAAGCTCTCCAAGGTGGACATACACACCCAGGGCGTTCCAACACTACACAAGTCACCCGCCGGCAGCTAGTTATGCAGATCCCGGGGGAAGAGGGAGGACAGGCACCGCACTTGTCAGAAAGGTCCTCACCAGCACCTTTAACTGTTAGCCCTGACCCCTCAGACCTGGGCCCCCACCAAACAATCACGTGTGAAAAGAATTGGAATTGTCAGGCTTGGGATCAGAACTTGGGTGTTCTGGGGAACTATTACTCTCAGTTCTCTCTAGGGCATAGAACTTTGCTTTTCAATCTAATGTACATATATAAATCCACCTGGACACTGTTATGATGCAATTTTTGATGGAGGGCAGTGTTGCCTATCCAGTCAGCTTTCAGGTGACTGCTGCTGTGGTCTAGCGAAGAAATAAGGTGTGAGCCGGGCAGAGTGGTGCGTGCCTATGATCACAGCACTCAGGAGGCTGAGAAAGGAGGATCTTAAGTTGTCTAGCCTGGACTACTGGCTAGACCCTGTCTCAAAAAAGAAAGAGAGAAAGAAAAGAAAAAAAAAGAATTGGTCCTTGCTACAACACAGACACCACGTGGAACTTGTTAGAAAGGCTAATTTTGGCCCCTACAAGCTCCCTTAGAGGACGCCTAAGAAAAGTAAAGCTCAGAACTTGGTGCTAAATTGGTTCCAAAATAAATGCTGAGGTGGGCATAGTTTTGTCTGCCATGGGAAGCTTCAACGTGTGGTCTTTGATCATGTTTGGCCTCCTAGATGATCACCTGCCCTACCTTATGTCAGTCACAGAGACCCAGGACTAAACTAATTACAAACCAATCAGAGTGTTCTCTGGAGTTAATGACTTAGACAGAGTAAAATCATTTTACTAATGAGTTTGCTAAAAGAGAAGAAAAGCTGGGCGTGATGGCACACCCTTGTAATCCCAGCTTTTGGGAGGCTGAGGCAAGACAATAGCGAGACCCTGCATCTAAATTAATTAGTTGATAAAACTAAAGAGGAGGGTGTCAGTCTAGGGTACTAGCAGAGCCAGCCACAGCAGGAAAAAAGTCAAGCAGAGCAAAATAGCTGAGAGCTGGAGGGACTCTCGCTTTCAGTTCATGCCTTAACCACCTACTTCCATGAACCAACAAATCCCTTTTTGGTTTAAGTCCATTTGAGTTAGGTTTCTGACACTTGCAACAAAAAGAACTTTAGGACAGGAAATACTAGAAGGTGTGCTTATTGTTCCCATCCACACAATACAGCCGAGTACCTTGCAGGCCTTGCACATGGCTTGCAAGTGCTCTGCGACTGGGCAGCACCCCCAGCCCATTGTTATTTTCTTTGCATCAGAGTTTTGCCAAGTTACACAAGCTGATTACAGGCATGAGCCACTATGCCCAGCTAAGAATGTGCATTTCTTGGATAGCAAGCAATTCAGGCATATAAAGAGAATGGGAGGAATACAGGCTAATGATGGAGCCAGATGATATGCCTTGAAGGGCTTGGCAGGCCATTTGAAAGTACTTGGGGGCTGAGGGTAGCTCAATGGTAGGGCACTTTCCTACCATATTCCAGAGCCTGAGTTCAAATCCCAGCTGCAAAGCAAGAGAAAGAGAGAGAGAGAGAGAGAGAGAGGGGGGGGGGGGGAAAGAAAAAAATACTTGGACTTTATCTTGAGGGCAACAGAAAGCTAACAATGCCATGAAAAGCAATAACATGATGAGATTTGTGTACAGAAGGGTCCCCCTGGATGCCTTCTAGAGCGTGAATGGCAGAGAAGAGGTTAACTTATCAAGGGCAAAGGTGTGGGGGTGGCCCATGCCTGTAATCCCAGGGATTCGGGAGGTAGAGGCAGGACATCCTGAATTCAAGGCCAGAGGCAGCCTGTATAATTTAGCAAAACCCTGTCTCAAAACACAAAAAAGGGGTTGGGTGTAGTGGCGCATGCCTGTAATCACAGTGGCTTGGGAGACAGAGGCAGGATCGCAAGTTCAAGACCAGAGTCAATCTGCATAATTTAGCAAGACCCTGTCTCAAAAAAGTAAAAAAATGGTCTGTGGGTGCAGCTCAATGCTCCAGCACTTGCAAAGCATGCAAGCCCGAGGCCCTGGGTTCAACCCCTAGTACCGCAAAAAGAAAAAGGGCTGGGGGTGCAGCTCAGTGGTAGAGCACTTGGCTAGCACGCAGGAGGCCTGAGTTCAACCCCTAATACTGCAAAAAGCAAAAACAAAAACAACATCTTCCTCTAGAGGTGTTGTATGTGAGGCAAGGGCACAGCACACGGTAGGCACTTAATAAATAATCATGCATACTAAACCCCAGCACTGATCCTGGTTGAAAGTATAAGCCGGGAAATAAATATATGAATGACACAAAAAGAGGAAGAGAATAAGACAAGCATGGAATGGATGTGAAAGGAGGCAGCAATGAATACAGTAACAGAGTTCAGAGTTTAAAGAATGATAATGGTATTAATAATAGGAAAAAAAACCATATATAAAGGGCTGGGAACATAGCTCAGTGGAACAGCACTCCCCTAGAATGCCTTAGGTTTGCTTCCGAGCACCACAAATAGATAGTTTGTCAATACATGTGTGTGTATAATATTAGGTGCCACCAAGTCAGGTCTGACTCATAGCGACTCTTTGTACACAGAACAAAACACTCTCCAACACACTCTCCAACATGGTCCCATGCCCAGCACTATGTCAGTGCTTCTCTGCTATTCTTAAGGTTTTCAATGGCTTATTGTTTCAGGATTGCTTTCGAAGTGGATTGCCACATCCTTCTTCCATTTTTTCATGCTGAGGATTGAACCCAGGGCCTCAGAGAGTGCACAGCAGTGCTCTATCAACTGAGCTAAACCCCAGCCCAGTGTGTATAATACCTAGCATTTATTAAATGTTTGCTATGCACCAGGCAATGTCCTAAGCACTTTGCATACACAAACTAGCTCTTGAAACCTTGTGAGATAAGTATAACCATTATCCTCATCTCTCAGATGAGGAAACTGAGGCAGAGTGGTTGCATTTCTCACAAGCAGTGAGGATTCAGACTCAGGCAGCCTAACTCTAAAACTAAACTGCCTCTACCCTTAATTAGCTATGCCTTGACACCTGCTATATATTGTGTTTCATACAAAGAGCTATGGGAACTATAGCTGAAGCCAGTAGGGTGGGATGAAGAATCTGTCAGGCTTATAAGAGGAAAGGCATTTCAGGAAGGGAAAAGAGCATGTGCAAAGGACCAAGGGCTTGAAAATGCACACTGTATCCATCTCGGGAATAAGCTGTGGGAAGGGAGTGAAGAAGAGGAGTGGAAGGAACTTGAACTTTATTCTAGAGACAAGGGAAAACCCTGAAGGATAGGGCAGTGGCCAGGTCAGGTTTCATTTTAGCAATATCATGCTGTTGGTTCTCTGGAGTGCAGTCGAGGAGTCTGAAGGCAGGGAGATCAGAAAGAGGTAGGGAACCAGAGTCCAGATGATGAGCTCAGAACCTCCTCCATGGCTCTGCACCTTCCACCCTCCCACCATGGCCAGTAGGGAGCGCCTAGGAAGCGCTTGGAGGAACACAGTAGTTCGAACAGAAGTAATGCTGCCTGGGGTGGATGGACACTTAGACCCCCCCCCCCTCCTTAGGCCAGTAGCATGCAAGGAAAGAGGCGAGTACGACACCCAAGACCCAAGGGTTCTAGAAAAGAAAGACGGAGGGGAAATGGGGGCTTCAGTTTCTCCCCTGGATTCCAGCCTCCCAGCCACCCTCACCCTACCGGCCGTCTCAGGCACCCTCCTGGGGCGGCCAGCTCACCCTGACTCAGCTAGGAGCCCCTGCGGCCTCCTTCCTGCAGCGCCAGGCGCAACCGCTGCAGGTCTCCCAAGCTCCCAGGCCCAGCGCCAGCTGCTGGTAGCCGGCGGCGAACTTGCAGAGCACACGAGCGCCGCCTGGCACTCGGCGGCCGCCTCCTCGTGCTCCAGCGGCCCGGTTCCTTTCCACATCCCGACCACGGGGGCACTCTAGGGGATAGGGGGTGCCCTGGACGCCAACCCCGCCATGCAGCCCCTAAGTCCCGCTGCAGCTACTCAATCCTCCCGTCACTCAGGCCACGAGCTTTCCAATGTTGGCTTTTATTTCTTACAGAAACAGAGCCCGAAGGGGCTGCGCCTCCCTGGTGGGGCAGGGAGCGGACTGGCTTGGGTGGAACCGCCCACGCCGGAGGGACATGCGACCTGGGCGGAGGCGATGGCCCACTGCTTACTGCACGCCCTCCATCATCTTCAGGAACTCTGCGGGAAGGAAAGGAGGAGGTCAGGGGTCCCGCTTGAAACGTAGAGGCCAGGCCAGGGCTCTGGGAACGCAGAGGGGTGTCTCCTCTCTGATAGATTGCCGCAAGCAGCCAGAGCTTCCTACCCGTCCTCAGGGGAGCAGGAGTGAACCTAGTCAGGCTGCGCCCAGCACCACCCACAAAGCCAAGGGCACTTGCGTGGGCGCCATGAGCACCCACGCCCCTGCCTCTCCCCGTGGCCCTCACCATCGAAGTCAATGCGCCCATCATTGTTCTTGTCCCCGTCTTTCATCAGGGACTCGATCTCTTCCTCTGTCACGTGCTCCCCAGAAGCCCTGAAAATCTCAGCCAGCTCCTCCGCATCGATGTAGCCGTCTGCGTTCCTTGGGGCAGAGGGACAGAGCAGGGTGCAGGGGACAGGTGATTTTCCCCCTCTGCCACACCCCCACTCGGGGAACCTTGGCACCCTGCACCCCGCTCTGTGCTCACAGGCCCCCAGTGCACCTGTCAAAGATGCGGAAACACTCGGCCAGCTCCTCCTCGCTCTTGCCTTTCGCGTCCTCTTTCATCTGGCGCACCATCATCACCAAGAACTCCTCGAAGTCGATGGTGCCGCTGCCTGAGGGGAGCAGGAGCAGAGCTGAGGTGGGCGGGGCCCTGGACACCTGCTCCCCCAGCCCCTACATGGGCCAGCCGTCTGCTCACCATCCTCATCCACCTCCTCGATGATGGCGTCCAGCTCCTCTTTGGTGGGTGTTTGACCCAGCATCCTCATCACGGTGCCCAACTCTTTGACGCTGATGTCCCCACCACCATCAGCATCAAACATGTCAAAGGCGGCCTTGAACTCTGCCAGGGGGGAGGAGAGGAGAGGACTGAGGTGAGGCCCCTCTAGACTATCAGCCTGCCCAGATGCCAGAACATTCCCCCGCACACCTCCCCCAGTGTCCAGCCTGCCCACCGTCACTCACCAGCGATCATCTCCTCGCTGAGGTAGGACCGGGCCTCAGCCTGCTGGTCCGTCTGCAGAAGACACAGAGTCAGAGAGCAGAAGGGACACCCCTGGAGCAGATTCTCACCTCGGCCCCGTTGTTCTCAACCCCTACTTCCATAAGTGCTGCCAGGGCCTCCAGAGAACAACTCCAAACTTGGCATACCTTCCATGGGTCCCCACAGCACCCAAGCCCAGTGCTGGGAACAAGAGAGGAGACACAGATCATGCCCTTCTCACTTGTCCAACCAAGGCCAAGTCAGGAACACCCCAGTGGCCATGCACAAGTCACTTAGCATGTCCTGGTCTCTTCCTAGCAGCTTTCCAGGGATGAGATGAAATCAGGAGTGAGAAAGGACTTCCTAACATGTTGGAAGCATTCCAGCACGGCTTTCCAGTCTTCCCTAGTTCCTAATGGTGCCTGGTACTTTAATTGTTGTTGTTGTTGTTAGGTGCCGTCGAGTCGGTATCCAACTCATAGCGACCCTCTGTACAACAAGGGAAACACTATTGTCAGTGTTTCTCTGCTGTTCATAGGGTTTTCAATGGCAGATTGATTTTTGGGAGGGGGTTGCCAGGTCCTTCTCCCAAGCCTACAGCTTCTGGTGTTCCCAGGTGGTCTCCCATCCAGGTACTAACCAGGCCCGACCCTGCTTAGCTTCTGAGATCTGACGGGATCGGATGCCACAGGGCTACTGCTGCAGGGGGTACTTTAATAGTCACCCAGTAAACATTTATCTTTTTTTTTTCTTTTTCTTTCTTTTTTTTTTTTTTTTTTCAGTACTGGGGGTTGAACCCAGGGCCTCGCGCTTGCATGCTTTGCAAGTGCTGGACCTCTGAGCTGCCGTCTTCAGCCCATTTTTTTACTTTTTGAGACAGGTTCTCGGTAAATTACACAGACTGCCTCTGGTCTCCTTGAGATCCTCCTGCCTCTGCCTCCCATGCCACTGGGATTACAGGTGTGTACCACCATGCCCAGCACTAACATTTATCTTCAAATAAGAATGCCACAAAAGGTTATTGAACACCTGCTAAGTGTCAGGCCATTAGTTCATGAAGAAGAAATAAACATACCTTATCCCTTTCCTCAGAGAATTTACAGAGATGGACATTTTAAGTTTCCTTCTTATAATTCAGTAACTGGAGTAAATACTTCTCATTCTGGGCAGAGTAAGATGTGATGGGGGCCTTCATGTGAAAATAAGATTTTTGGTTTTCCCCAGGAGTAAGGGATGAACCTAGAGCCTCACCCTTGCTAGGCAAGTGCTCTACCACTGAGCTGCACCCCCACCCACTTTTTATTTTCTTTTTTATTTTGAGACAGAGTCACGCCAAATTGTGCAGGCTGCTGCTGACCTTGAATTTGTAATCGTATTGCCTCTGCCTCCTGAGTAGCTGGGATTACAGGTATGTGCCACAGCCTGGCAAGATCTCTTTTTGTTTGTGTTTTATTTTTTTGAGGCAGAATATCTCTGTAACCCAGGCTGGCCTTGAACTCTCAACCCTCCTGCTTCAGCCTCCTGAGTGCTGAGATTGCAGGTGTGTGCCACCACACTCAGCTCTGAAAGTAAGATTTCTATGGGGGTTTCCACATCACATACGGCAGTGAGCAAGGAGTAAGGTGTCCAAGTTCTTCAGCCAGCTGGCCCTGCCTCTCCTCCTTCCCTCCTCCTCCTCTTGCTAGGTGCCAGGAGGGCAGGCTATTTTTAGTTGGGCATGAGCAACAGCAGCTGGCCTCTGGGGTCTAGTTACTCCTTGAAGTGAAGTGGGGAGGGGATGTCAGAGGGAGACAGCCCCAAATTAGAACCCCTGTCTGGGCAGATGGAGTACCTGTGTCTGGGCAGATGGAGTGTCTGTCTGTCTCTCCTCTCTCTCCCTCTCTCTTATCTGTCACCCACTGCCCCTTCCCATCATGCTCAAGCCTCTTGGAGTCCTGCACCTGACCTGGCTCCAGGCCCTACAGGCCTCCCATCTCCCAAAGGAGTGTTTCTTCTCTCCCTCACAGAAGGCAGCTCAGTTGGGCTTAGAAAACCTGCTCTGCCCCCAGCTTGCCGCTGGGCGACTCTCTCTGGCCCTCAGGGGCCCCTTTTCTGCTATGAGAGAGGCTAAGATCCCCGCACAGCCCTATGAATAGCATTGCTAGAAGTCTCAGAAGGTGGCTGTGGAATCACAGCCTGGAGGATCAGTTCCTGGAGCATCCCAGCCCTCCCCATCCATGAGAAGTCACGGCCCTCCCCCAGGATTTCTCCAAGAGACCTGGCTTCCAGGAACACTCAAGTCACACCTTCCAATGTCCAAATTACTGCCCACACAGCACCCAGACCTGGCCAGAAAGAGGCCTAGAAGTGCTCCTGAGAGCAAAGGGGTGAAGTCCCTCCTTGTCCTTACCATGGTTGCTGGTCACTGGGACTCCTCTGCAGTGGGTCACCTTCTCTGCACTCCACCACCCAAAGATGCCCTGGCCCACTCCAGCCCTCAAGATTTGTAGGGGCACCCTCTCCTCCCACCTCCCTGCTCCCCAGGACTGGATATCCTGTCCAATCAGAACCTGGGGTCAGCAAGCCCCACCCCTCCCAGAATCCTAGCCCATTACCTAATTTAGCCAAGGTCCCTTGCAGGGAAATTTAAGCCTCTGAGCAGGTGGCAGGCCTTGACGTCCTAGATTCTTATGACGAGGGCCCACCCTGCTCCTCCGCCTTGAGTGCCCCTCCCTCCTGAAGCACACTTGTTCCAACGTGGGTGAGGACAGTCAGAATAGCGACAAGTGAGGCAGCATGGTGGAATGGGAAGACCATAAGGTTTAAAATCCAGAATTCAAGATCCAGTGCTGCCTCTCCAAGCTGTGTGACCTTGGGCAACTGGTAATGCCTCTCTGCGCCTACTTTCCTCATCTATGGGATGGAAATAGTCATAACCTCCCCACAGAGAGACCATGGTCAAGGAGAGGTATAAGTCACCCAGCTTGTGCAAGTTCACAGGCTTGGTGCCTGGTAAGTGGGATGTCCTCTCTTTGAATCATAGTAAAGAGCAGAGGACAATCTGGGCATGGTGGCTTACACCTGTAATCCCAGCAACTCAGGAGGTGGAGGTGGGAGGATCATAGATTTGAGGCCAGAGGCAGCCTGTGTCATTTAGTGAGACCCTGTCTCAAGATAAAAAATTAAAAAATGAGCTAGGGGTGCAGCTCAGGGGGAGAGTGCTAGCAAAGCATGCATGAGGCCTTGGGTTGAAACCCCAAGTACCACAAAAATAAATAAATAAATAAATATGGGTAGAGGAAAAAGACGGGAAGTGATAGCAAGGCCATCGTTTATTGAACTTCTACAGTATGCCACACACTATGCTAAGCATTTTAACCACATGATCTCATCTAGTGCTCCTCCTATGAGGTGGCAACTATTATTATCCTCATTTGGCTGGAGGGCTTTTAAATCATAAAGGTCTATAAGAATGTTAGGGATTCTTTGGTTTGTTTGTTGTTTGTTTGTTTGTTTGTTTGTTTGTTTGAAGACAGAGTCTATGTCACCCAAGCTGGCCCCAAACCACTGGGCTCAAGTAATCCTCCTGCCTCAACCTCCCAAGTGCTACCACAAGAGCTTCTGGCAATTCTTTGTTTGTTTGGGGTTTGGGGTTTTGGATTTTGAGACAGGGTCTCATTATGTAGCCCTGGTGGGCCTCAAACTCACAATCCTCCAGCCTCAGCTTCCCAAGTGCTGGGATTACAGACCTGTGCCATGATAACCAGTATGACCCTTTTTATTGTTAATCTTTCCTGGGGATAAATTGGGACAGACACAAACAGTACTTGGGGACCCACCAGAAGTGTATGGCAGGATCAAGGAGGACGGGGTATGCATTTGGAGGAGAAATAAGCTTTGAAAAAAAGATTCTTCTCTCAAGTTCCCTTTCTCTAGAGAGAGGGTGTTTCAGATTCACTTTTTTTTTTTTTTTGCAAGGCAGAAGGTTCTCCTAAGACTGTAAGTGGTAAAGGAGGAGCTGGCCCCTCCCAGAGCTGTGGAGGAATCCGAGATGCTCAGCAAGTTGTTTGCATGTCTGCAAAGCAAAGTCAAGAAGCAGGCTGATCTAGCCCAAAGGAACCCCACTGTGAAAATCCACGCAGCCCAGGCTGGGCAGTGGGGAGTAGGCAAGGCTCATGGATAGTGGCTAAGTCATCAGAAGGCGCACTGAGGCAGCTGAGAGCAGGGTCTCAGGGGCTGGGCATCAAGAAAGGCAGATAGACAGTGGCAACTGGGCTGTCCCCTTCACCTATATATAGAAATTCCCAAGGAAAGCTTAGTGGAGCTCAGCCAGGCTAAATACAGCTTCCCTAGGGTGGGCAGAAGGCCAAGGGGTGAGACTCAGGGGATTCCAGTTTGGACCATAAACACAGGAGATACTTTGTCCCTCTGGAACAGAAGGCATAGAACCGTCAGCAATCACTGGTGGAGGAAAAGTCACTTCTGAGGGATGCCAAAGGGGATGTGAGATGACAAAGACAAGCTTTCTCAGAGTGGGCCCCATCATTAAAACCATAGGCTGCAAGTACAAAGTAGCCAGGCAAGGTTCTTCAAAACAAAATTAATTAGATTAACCCTCAGACTAGTTAATTAATTAATTAGACTGTACCAAAAGTGAATTATTTCCAGCCAAGGTCAAGCCAGTTGCAGCCTGCCCAGAAGCTCCTTATGGGCACCAGCCACCCAATCCCAGGTGCAGAACAACAAACTTCCCTCGTTGCTTCTGCCCATTGCTCCCTTGCAGTGTTCTAATAAACTTTTTGTACTCTACTCTGAGCTCTGGTTAATTCTTTTACCACCCGTGACCCTGGCCTCAGATCCACTCACAAGATCACCATTCACTGATTTGTTCTTATGCTTATTCAAGGAAATATATAAGAATCAATGACCCTCCAATCTCACTCCCCCTCTCCACCTTCACCTTGTATGCTGCTCTGCTCTGGTTAGACTTTAATAGTTAAGCGCTGCCCCCAAATACCACCTTTTATGAACCCCCAGGCCTTTGCACATGCTGTGGTTCTTTTGTTTCTGCCAGAAACTTCCATCTGCCCTCTCTTCACTGCCTAGTTCCCTGTCATCTTTCTCAGCTTCAACATCACTTCCTCCAAGATCCCTCCTCCTCTACACCCAGACTAGGGGGTCCAAGGTGGTCTCCAGTAGTTTTCTCAAACATAGCACTGAACATGTCTTATGTGGTGAAGAATGCCAGACATTAAGACCCCACCCAATTCAGGCCGAGTGTGGTACATGGCTGTAATCCCAGCACGCTGGAGGCTGAAGCTGAAGAATAGCAAGTTCTATGTAGCCTGGGCTATGTTGAAAGATCCTGTCTCAGGGATGGGAGTGTAACTCAGTGTTACAGTGCTTGCCTAGTGTGTGCAAAGCAGCCCTGGGGGGGTCAGTTCCCAGCATTGAGAGCCTAATTCCCCATAAATCTGCTCCTGTTGCTAAGTGTTAGTCTATCTGTGAAATAGAAGCAAGCAACACATCAGATTTTTTTGTTTTGTTTTGGGTTTTGTTTTTGACAACCTAGGGTTGTCACAAACCACAAAAATAAATAAATAAATAAAATGGGTAGAGGACAAAAGGTGGGGAGTGATAGCAAGGCCATCGTTTATTGAACTTCTACAACATGCCACACACTACACTAAGCATTTTAACCACATGATCTCATCTAGTGCTCCTCCTATGAGGTGGCAACTATTATTATGAATTATTATGAATATCAGCTTTGCATGCAGACTTGTGAAGCACATGTATACCAAACAGCAAGTTAATAACACATTTAGCCAATGGTTGGAGAAGTTATCTTTTTTTTTTTTTTTTTTTTTTTT
>VMDO01004506.1:108676-124421 GCA_007922755.1 Pedetes capensis | reverse complement strand
TTTATGATGTTGAAAAAATGTATTTGCAATGAAAAGGTCATTGGTCTGACAAAATTCTATCATGCAATCTCCAGCTTCGTTTCTGTCACCAAGACCATATTTTCCAACTATTTAGCCTTCTTCTTTGTTTCCAACCTTTGCAGTCCAGTCACCAGTGATTATCAGTATGTCTTGATTGCATGTTTGATCTATTTCAGATTGCAGAAGCTGATAGAAGTCTTCCCTTTCTTCATTTGTGGCCTTGGTGGTGGGTGCATAAATTTGAAAAATAGTCATATTAACTGGCCTTCCTTGTAGGCGTATGGATATTATTCTATCACTGACAACATTGTATTTCATGACAGATCTTGAAATGTCTTTTTTGATGATGAATGCAACCCCATTTCTCTTTAGTTTATCATTCCCAGCATAGTAGACCATATGACTGTCTGACTCAAAATGCCCTATGCCGGTCCCTTTTAGCTCACTGATGCCTAGAATGTCAATGTTTATGCGATGCATTTCTCTTTTAACAATTTCTAATTTGCCTAGATTCATACTACGTACATTCCATGTTCCAATTATTAATGGATGTTTACAGTTGTTCCTCCTCATTTTGAGTCATGCCTCATCATCAAGTTGAGCACCCTGGGGTTTTACTCCATTTCCTTCATCACAGTAGACTCTACTTGAGGAGGCTATTCTTCCCCAGTATTCTTTTGAGTGCCTTCCAACCTGGGGGCCTCATTTTCAGGCACTATATCTGACAGTGTTTCTTTGCTATCCATAGGGTTTTCAATGGCTAGTTGTTTCGGGAGTGGCTCGCCAGTTCCTACTCCCTAGTCTGTCTTAGTCTGGAATCTCAGCTGAAAACGTGTCCACTTTGGGTAACCTTGCTCATGTCTAAGGTTACAGTGGCAGAGCTCTCAGACTCATTGCAACACGCAAGCCCCCATGGCAAACTGACAGACGTGTGGGGGCTCTGATGGTAAAATAATTAATACAAGGATGCATATATAGCATAAGAAAAAGAGAAGGAGAATAGAAAGACTGAGAGTAAAATAAGAAAGGAAGAAAATAAAAAAAATAAAATTAAAAAAAAAAAACACCTCACGCGTACACGCTCCCACCCACGTATAAAATTGCTTATAGTCAGGTGCTGTGGTACACACCTGCATTCCCAGCAGCTTGGGGGTGAAGGCAGGAGGATCACAAGCCCAAGATCACAGGCAGCCTGTGCAATCCAGTGAGACCCTGTGTCAAAAAGTAAAAATATGGGCTGGGGGCGCAGCTTGGCGTTCCAGCACCTACAAAACGAATAGGCGCAAGACCCTGGTTTCAAACCCCAGTACAAAACAGCAAAAACAAACAACAATAAAAAGCCATACCAAACCAAACCAAACCAAAACAAAAACCCCAAGAAACAAAAAAACAAAATCAAAACAAAAACAATAACAAAATCATGCATACATGCTCACACACACATATAAAACACTTCTAGTCAGGTGCGGTGGTGCACATCTGCAATCCCAGCGGCTTGGGGGGTGGAGACAGGAGGACCACAAGCCGGAGATCAGAGGTAGTTTGTGCAACCCAGCAAGCCCCTGTCTCAAAAAGTAAAAAAATATGGGCTGGGGGCGCAGCACGGCTTTCCGCCCACTTGGGAGACCACTTGGGAGAAACAAATCCTCTTGTGGGTGGGATGATATTCATCTCCCCCGGAGAGAGTCTGTAGTAGGTCTGCCATGCACAGCGATTGTGCTCGAAACTGTTCTTATTGTGTCTAATTGTCCCGCAAGACTCTGCCAGAAAGGAGCACTCTGTCCGCATGGCGCTCAGCCTCCTCCGCAGACCTCACCTTTCTCCACAGTGCAGTGGGATGACTTAGGATCCCCTCTGGTGTTTCTGGGGTCCAGGCATATGTGTGCCCTTATGTCTGTGGAGGTTGCATCTGCATGATTGTCCCACCACAACAGGAGGGAGGGAGCCGAGTTTCAGCTCTGGATGTGTACCTCTGGCACTGGTTCCGCGATTACTCCCCGTACCCTCGAGTAACTACTCTCGTGGCTCTGATCCCTATTTTCTTATGTGCGGGACCTACAACAGCCCATCGTCTCAGGCTGCAGGACGTACGTATGTCGCTAAAAATGGTGATTCCATGCTGACTCACCTGAAAACTTGCAGTTTGTGTCCCACGGGCAGGGTGACAGTGTGATGTCAAGGTTGCATGCCGTGTTGGGTCTGGCTCCCGTGGGTGTGTGGGCGAAGTCCCCTCCGAGTCTCCAGGATTCTATCCTGCCGTCTGCGTGAAGGCGAAATGGCGGAATGGCGGTCCTGCCACTGACCTCTGTGTAGCTCCTCTGAAGCCAAATGCTCGATTTCAGTGTCCATCCAGTTTCATCCTCTGTCTCCCAATCTGAACTATCACTGTTTCTATCTATTCAATGTGAGTTCTAAACCCCTAATCGAGGCTTCCCTTTACTCTGGGAGAGAAGGCGCGTGTTATCTGTCTGCCATCTTGACCTATAGAGGCTGGGTACCATGTCCTTATTACCTTAGAGACCCTGGTCCTTATTCTCCTGACCATTAGTGTAATGTCACAGGCCCCCTCACTTTTGTTTCTGGTAGACAGGACCTGTTACAAAATGGCTCCTCTCTATAAAGTGGTGCCTTTTATTACCCACTACCCCCCAGTCCTCAAAAAGCCCACCAAAACTTGCCTTGAAATCTGCCCCACCCTGGCAGCTCTTCTAGCCTATAAGAACATTCCTCATACCAGCATCTTATGTATCCGCATGTGACACGTCAATCAACTCTGCCCCCTCCCACCTAGAGCCCATAAAAGCCTCGCACCTTCCTCCCCTAGCAGCTGCTCTCTCCCAATAAAGGTCTGTTGAATTTACAGGTTTTGGGCTCCTTAACTAACAGTTATGGTGCCAAAACCCAGGACAGAAATAACGATGATCTCCCATTCTCTGGGGTTGATTGGCCTCATGCTTGACCTCCCAGACCTTGCTGCTGGACAATAAACTCAGCAGGGCCCTCTACCTTTGCCCTTTCTGACTGCACATCCACAGCGGCCAATCCTCTGATGTGAGTCATTTGAGCCCCTCTACTCTGAACCTCTGTCTCTCTCCCTCTTGATAAACTCCCAGGGCTGGGTCAGACAGATCTTTTTTCACATATTGGAGGAGGCACAGTCTCAGTGGGGACACCCCCTTGATTCGGCTTCCTTCTCCTTTCTGTTGGGAGTACTGGGGAAAGCAAGGACACTACTCTTTTTTATACCTGTCCTAAGGATCCTCATTCTCCTCACCTCCCTCCTCCAAAATTACCATCAGAACTTCTGAGTCCAAACCCTCTCATACTACACCTCTGTGCTGCCTCCTGGCAAATCTCCATACCCTAGGACTGGTTCTCAACATAAAAGCTAAGAAACTGATTTTCTTTTGCAGTCAGGCCTGGCCCCATTACAGGCTCGATAATGAGTCACAATGGCCAGAAAATGAGACACTCAACCCTAATATACTTCAGATCTTCAAAAGTTTTGTCAACCAAACGGCAAATGGTCAGAGGTCCTCTATATTTAAGTCTCTTTCTATCTCTGTTCCCTCCTTTGTCTATGCCAATCTTGCTCTACCACTCAAATCCTTTCTGCTCATTCTCATTCTCCTTCTTCCTCAAGAGAAAATTTTGATCTAACTTCCTCCAATATGGATGAATTTGATCCCTCAGACCACTCTGTCCCACTTGTTCTCTCTTCCAGTCAGACCACTCCACACTCCACTTCCCTTGCCTCTATGCCTTCCCTACCTACCTCTCCCTCCCCCTCATCTCCCAAAGTTTCTATTCCCATTCCTCCCAGCCCACCTACTTCTCTTCCTCATACACAGTCAAGTTATCCAACTTTACCACTCCCAACCCCTGCTGCCCAACTACAATTATCCTCTTTGTGAAGTGGTGGGACCAAAGGGCATCATCCATGTTCACATTCCTTTCTCTTTCACTGATCTGGCCCAAATTGAAAAGCATCTTAGCACCTTCTGTTTTGAGCCAGACACTTATATAAAAGAATTTTGCTATGTCACCCAACCCTTTGACCTGACTTGGAGAGATATTTACACCATTCTCTCTAATACCCTCTCCCCAGAGGTGAGGCAGAAGGTTTAGAAGGCAGCACAGGTAGCAGCAGACAACTTGCATACAATAGACCCCACTAAATTGGCAGGCACCCTGGTGGTCCCAGATGTCTATCCAGACTAGACATATCAGAAAGGGTGTCCTGGTTGAGCTCTTAGAGGCCACATGATAGTTTGTCTCATTGAGGGCCTGAAAAACATTTCCCAGAAAATGGTCAAAATTAGGGAAATCACCCAATACCCAGAAAAGAATCTGGCCCAATTCCTCTCTCACAGTTTACTATTGTAGGAGTTAGTGGAATTCCTACCCAACCCAGAATCACACTTTGCTTAACATGCTCCTTCCTAGAAACTACATTCTCACATAGCTTCTTGATCATCCAGACTTGTCCTTCTCATATTTTAGGGATAGATATCTTGTCAAAATTCAAGGCCTCCATATATTTCCATCCCATCCCCATCAACCCCACCAGTATGTTGCTGCTTCAGACTGCTTCTTATCCCTCTCCTTCTTCTCTTAGCCTGCCTCTCTCTGGGGTCAATCCCTTAGTCTGGGATACCGCTTCTACTTCCATTGCCTCCCACCATATTCCCATTAAAATCACCCTAAAGGACCCCTCCCACTTTCCCAAGGTCCCACAATACCCTATTCCCCTAAAACATCTCCATGACCTATAACTTCTCATATCCAGCCTCCTTACTAAAAGTCTCATTTGCCCTACCCACTCTCCCTACAATACTCCCATTCTCCCTATCCTCAAACCAAATAGATCCTACCAACTGGTTCAGGATCTCTGAGCCATCAATGCTGCAGTTGTCCCTATACACTGTGTAGTCCCCAATATTTATACCTTAATATCTCATATCCTGTCCTCTTCCTCCTTCTTTACTATTGTTGATCTCAAAGATGTCTTCTTCATCTTCACCATACCTCTCCATCCCACTTCACAAGTTCTTTTCATGTTTACCCAGACAGACCCCACCACCCATCATTCCCAGCAGTACATCTGGATGGTCTTTCCAAAACACTTTAGAAATAGCCCTCACCTGTTCAGTCAGGCACTGGCCTCTGCCCTGGCTCACCTAAATCTCCAGTCTTTCTCTTTACTTCAATATGTAGATGATGATCTTTGCACCCCTACCTTACAGATTTCCCAGATTCATACTTCTTCCCTCTTAAACTTTTTAGCTCAACATGGATACCACATCTCATGTAATAAAATTCAGCTCTCTGTACTGTTTATTGTCTACCTAGGGGTTAAAATTTCATCTTACAAATGGGAGATAACCATAGATAGGAAACAACTCATCCACAATCTCCCTATACCTACCTCAAAACCATAAATTCTGTCCTTTCTGGGCCTGGGAGGGTACCTTCACCTATGGATTCCCAGTTTCAGTTTTCTGACATAACCTTGCTATGAAGCAGCCAAAGGAGATCCCTTAGAACTGTTAGACCCCATGCGCCCTATTTAGAGTCCTTTTCTTCAACTCCAATCAGCCATATAATCGGCCCCTTCTCTATCTCTTCCAGACCTACAAATATCACCCATCATTTATGTTACTGAGTGGTTGGGATTAGCTTAACAGTTTTGGGATGAACTATGAGGGAAGCTTTGGCCCAGTGGCATACCTCTCAAAGCAGCTAGTTCCTACCACAAGGGGTTGGCCCCCTGCCTCTGACTCCAGGCAGCAGGGGCCTAACTGGCCCTAGAGAGCAACAAATTAACTTTTGGACCAGGTACACTCATAAAGCCACCCCATCATCTCCAAGACCTTCTCACACACCACAGCTTTCAATTTATCACTTTCTTGTTTTCAATCCTTCCATGCCATTTTCTTGGAAAACCCTTCATCTACCCTCCTCTTCCCTTAATACTCTAAATCCCATCCTCCTTCCTTTTGTAGATCCCTGGACATGCCCTGCCTGCTGGGCATGCCCTGCCTGCAGGGCCTGGCTGGAATCCTCACTATCCTGTTTGATGTTGGATTCTGGACAGTAGCCCCCAGGAACTGGAAAATTCCTCAAAGATGTCTACTCCAGGCACTGTATTTCTCCCCTGTCTTGGGTTTAATCACCTTAGTCTGTGTCCACTAATTTTCATGATACTACCCCTTTCCTGTCACTGTTTCCTGTCACTCTTTCCCAGTCTCCAATCTCCCTAAGGACTCCAACTCACAATACTTACTCCACATTCTTGAGGCTACTCATCAAGTTCTCAATTATACAAATCTTGCCTTTGCCCAGGACTGTTGGCTGTGCCTATCACTTTCACCCAAAGGCTATTCTGCTACCCCTACTTCTCCATTTGTTTGGACCACCTCCAACATATCTTATCATCCCAAAGCTCAGGGAGGAGATGCCTTCCAGCTGTTATGGCTAAACAGCCTCTATGACTTCAAGATTACTGACATGACACAAACAACCTTTACTGAAAGAGAAGTCCAATTCCTTCAACTGTTCTTACAAGAAATAAATCCCCACACTTCCCACAAGATTCCATTTACGGGACCCATCACCTTCAAAACCTTCTTATCACATCAGGCACCTCTTTTTACCTCTCATAATCAGTCTGGAGGCACCCCAATAGGACACTTAGCTGCACATCTCTGCAACTACACATTGCACCTATGTCCATCCATTGATCATGCTAATTATTGCCTTCCCCACACAAAAACACCTATCTTTAAGAAAGACATCTGATTTTCAGGACCCCCCAACATTACTGGAGCCTTCTCAACTGCCCTCACTTCTCAGTTTTGCCATGGTAGACCACAAATTTGCTAGAAATTTTTTTCTTGGCAAAACTCTGACCAAGCCTCCTGCAGTAAAATACTCTTAAACTTCACACCACCCAATTCAACTTTCCAGGTAGATTTAAATAATAAATTTATGCTTATTGAAAATACCATTTCATCCACCACACAAATAAACCCTCAGGGACCATGTCAACCTCTAACTGGAGCTGCCTTAAGTGGAATTGTGTCAGTATGGGAAACTGAAAATAACAAACTAAGTCTCCTCTTTTCTATTGATAATGATTCTGCTTAGATAATCAAGGCATTTTTTTCCTTTGTGGGACAAACATGTATTTTTGTCTTCCTACTAATTGGAAAGGGACTTGTACCTTAACTTACCTTACTCCAGACATCCAAATAACTCCTAATAACCAATCATTTTCTGTACCTTTATCAGCCTCTGTAAGGCCTGAGTGATTTGCTGCTGCTCCCTTGTTAATAGGCCTAGGAATTGCTGCCAGTGTGGGGATAGGAATCAGTGGGCCTACAACATCCACAACATACTGCAAATACCTGTCCCAACATTTGGCAGACAATATACAATCTATTGCTCAACAACTCAATGACCTACAAGATCTAATAGAATCACTGGTGTAGTTCTCCAAATCACTGGGGATTAGACCTCTTGACCACTGAAAAGGGAGGCCTCTGCATGTTCTTAGCAGAAAAATGCTGTGTCTATGCAATAAGTCAGGAATAGTCTGAGATGGAGAAAAAAAAAAAACACCTCTTAGAAAAGGCCTCAGATATTCACAAACAGCTATCAGATTCTTGGGGTTGCTGGTTTGCATAACTTCCCTGGATGTCCTGGACCCTACCCCTAATTGGACACTTAGTCCTGCTGTTATTAGTATTAGCCTTTAGGATTGTCTGTTTTGCTGTTTTCAACATTTTCTACAGGAACACATGTGTGTCTTCACCAATCAGACAGTCACTGAACTCTTCATGGCCAGATACTGACCACTCCATGGAGGACATGATCTTCCCCCATACTAAGATGTCCTGACTTTTTCCACCCCGTATGAGCCCCCTCATCCATAAACAATGCCCCTTTTCAGCTGGAAGAATTTAGGGAAGATGATGATCTCTGCCCAATCAACCTAAAACAAAACCACTGGAATGTTAGGTGGGTACAGGGATTCTCCTACCCTCTGAAAGAACTGCTGGGAGCCTCCCAGAGAGCCACCCCTCACCCTGCAGAGCCCTAGGTGTGCACCGTGCTGGAGTCTTCAGTGCCTCCCAGAGTGTGGCTTTGTGCACACATGCCACAGTGGGGCTTTGCACTCCTGGGGCCGGTACCATGTCCTGGTTACCATGGAGACCTGGGGCCTCATTCTCCTGGTTTCTAGTGTGATGTCACACAACCCCTCACTTTTGGTTCTGTTATGCAGGACCTGTTACAAAATGGCTTCTCCCTATAAGGTGATTCCTTCTTCTACTCACTATCCCCAGTCCTCAAAAAGCCCATCAAAGCTTGACTTGAAATCTGCCCCAGGATGGGCAGCTCTTCCAGCCTATCAGAACTCTCTGTGCACCTACTTCCTACCTATCCCAATGTGACATATCAATCACCCTTTGCCCTTCCTACTTAGAGCCCATAAAAGCCTTGCCTCTTCCTCCCCCAACATCTGTTCTCTCCTTTGCTAAAGACAGCCCTGACAGCATCTCCCAATAAAGGTCTGTTAAGTTCATGGGTTTTTGTCTCCTCACTTAACACTGGGCATTAATTTTATCAAGTGTACATATTTTACACAGAGTAGAGAATCTGTTTTTAAATAGAATATTTACAAATTCAAATATTTAGTAATGGTCAATGTGGTTGCATCTTTAGACCTCAGATGGATATTTCCAAAGTGGAATGTACATGCACAGGATAATTGAATACAAATAATTGGTTTGGGGAATAAGTATTAGAAGAATGAAGAAGGAATACTTCACTCTAATTTAATTAGTGTATTGACCTTGATGCCCTTACTGGAGTGGTGTATCAGAATCTATTGCCTTTTTGCTCCAGGTTCATATTGATATCACTCATCATGCTCCATAATTCTCCCCTGGTGTCTAGGGTACATTGCAGCTTACAAATGCCAACTATTGCTCAAATTCCCATCATTACAGAAAAGACCTGAGATAATCAACTTACATAATGTTCAATTTATATAAAGTGAAAAGTTTTATTTGAGCTCATACTTTAAAAGTTTTCAGTTCATGATCAGTTGTTCTCTTTGCTTTGGGCCTGTGCTGAGAGTGTGGGGTCAAGCAAAACTGCTTCCTTCATAGCTTGTAAGCAAAAGAGAGGTAGAGGAAGGAGCTAGAGTTCTACAATCCTCTTTTAAGGATGTGCCCCCAAATGCCTCAACTCCTTTCACTAAGCCACATGACTTAAAGTTTCCACCACCTCCCAACAACATCAAGCTGGGAACCAACCTTGGGCTTTGGAGGAAACTTCTGTATCCTAACTATAGCATCAGCTTATTTGGATTTCTGGTTATACCACCTCAAATATTGTATCTTTACTATGCTTTGTGCTAAGAATAGAAGAAATTATGTGTTAGGCACAGAGGTATAGCCTGTAATCCCACCAGCTCAGGATGTGGAGATAGCAGGAAGATCCTAAGTTCAAAGCCAGAGGCAACTTGTATAACTGAGTGAGATCCTATCTCAAGATAAAAAATTAAAAAGGGGCAGGGGTACAGCTCAGTGGTATAGAGCTTGCAAAGTACATGGAAGACCCTGGGTTCAACCCCCAGAACCGAAAAATAGAGAGTAATTATATAAATTTATGTAAGGCTATATTTCAAATTTAGGGAAGGTACTATTGTTGTTGTTACATGCAGTTGACTCAGGTCCAACTCATAGCAACCCTATGTACAACAGACGAAACACTACTTGACACTGTGCCATTCCTAGCATTATTGTCAGTGCTTCTCTGCTATTCATAGGGATTTCAATTGCCGATTGATTTGGGGAATGAGTTACCAAGTCCTCCCTAGCCTGCAGCACGGGGTATTTCCAGGCAGTCTCCCATCCAAGGACTAACCAAGCCCAACCATGCTTAGCTTCTGAGATCTGACAGGATTGGGTGCCACAGCTGCAGGCAAGGTACCATGGCAACAGATATTTTAGAGAAAAATTAATAGACTGAATATACCCCTTCAAGGTAAGAGTAATGTTTCAAAAATACAAGAAACTTGGTTTTTGTTTTGTTTTGTTTTCAAAAGATAGTCATGCTATGAACAGAAGACTTCAAAAACTGGTCTCAAATCATGTTTTCCTAGTTTGGTTATCACTTATCAAAATTACCAGAGTGTCATCTACATATGTATTAATAATAAACCACTAAAAACAGATTTTAAAATCTGTTTTAATATTCCAAATGAGGAATTTAAATGGACTTTTATACTCATTTGATAAAAACTTAACTCTCTAAATTGTTTGAAAGAACAATTGATAGACATTAGGAAAGATAGAAATTGACAAGCTGAATTTCAACAGAACCCTCTGTATAACTACTCAGATTAAATTTAAGAATAACTATAATGATTTTGTAAGTATAGCTGGTGACCTCTTCTTCTATTTGGATTACTGTCTTTGTAAGGTTATCTTTTTTAGCTGTGAGACCCATGAAATTCAAATGAGTTAAATTCGCTTACACACAGAAATTTTGCCCTACCATGTCACAAAGTATTAAAGCAATATCACAGCAATATTTTAGAGGTAGATTAAATCACATTGTTAGCACTACAAGTCACCACTATTAATTACTAACTAATAAGGTTCTAAGAGTAAACAGGGGCTGGGGTTTAGTTCAGTTGGTAGACTGCTGCTTCACACTCTATGAGGATCCAAGTTCAATCTCTAGCACTGCAAAAATGGGAGAAGGGCATGGCAATCCACTCCCAAAGCAATCCTGAAACAATCAGCTATTGAAAAAACTATAAGAGTCAGAGCCAACTCAACAACACCTAACAAAACAACAGAACAAGTGTAGTGGATTTAGCAATAGTAAATTGTTGTTGTGTTGTTAGGTGCCATCAAGTTGTATCCGACTCATAGTGACCCTTTTTCAATGGCTGATTATTTCGGGATTGCCTCAGGAGTGGATTGCCATGTCCATCTCCCATTTTTGTAGTGCTGGGAATCAATCTCAGTACCCCAGAGCAGTGCTCTACCAACTGAGCTAAATCCCAGCCCCATAGCAATAGTAAATAGAATATAGTATTTAATATTGCTTAGCTCATCTTTATCTCGTATTTCAACATTTGTCATTTGAGGTGGGTTTTATGCATATATACCTACAACATTTAAATAAACATCTATGCATATATTTCGAGGCATTTTCTTAATGGAGGGCTGTTTTAAAAGTAGTTGTCTATGTTTCAGGATTCAAATATGGAGTTATCTGCACATGTAGATTTGAGAATCTACTATAATGCTAAAAAAGAAAATGTCATCCTCAAATACTGGAAAATAATATGAAGCCACTGCAAATACATTTCTATGAAGGGTATTTCTGCAATATTTAGGAAAGAAATGATGAATTTTGAGAGAATTTTCTCTCCCATCACTCATTTATTCATCACTTGACAGATATCTACTGTTATGCATTATGTGGGAAATACTGTTCCAGGCCTTAGGAATATAACAGTGAACCAGAATGAGTCCCTAGTCTTGTGAACCTTATATTCTGGAGGCAGGAGCTCCAGATCCAAAAGATGAACAAAATAGGTAGGCAGTAGCTTTCGTATGGAACAGAAACCCATCCATACTTTGGGATCTGTGTAGACATCCCAGTTTGTCATAGTAGAATATCAGTCCTGTATGTGCTTCACGGTTTTTTTTTTTTTTTTTCAGAAATTTTAAGAACTACTTCAGTTTTTTTTTAAAGCAATCAGAAATTTGAGCTCGGATATTAAATGAATTATAAATTTTCTTTCTTCCTTGTCTTGACTAATCTGAATGATGCTTTTATATGGAATTTGCAAATATCAGCCTTAAGCAGATGTAGCATTCTTTTTGGTTTATACTCTCTATAAACTTGAGCTCAGTTTCAGAATTCCTAGACTGTCTTACAAGAACTAATGTTTCCCTATTGTACATCTTATATAGTTTCCTGAGAATGTCAGATTCCTACTTTCTAAGACTTTGTAGTTGGAGAATAGTAATGTAAATGCATAAAACAGAGTGAATACAGGTAAATTCAAAATATACATTTAGAGTTCTGAGTAAAGCTTATTCTTCTCTGTACTCTCCCATATAAAGTATTTTTCTCACCACTTTTCATCATTTTCATTAACAAATAGATGTGAGAAATAACAAAATAAACCAACCTCATAATTTATTTTAAAACTACCACACTCACACCATTCACAGAAAAAAATAGACCTCTGGTTGGTAGAAATTCTTTTATTTTCTCACTTTAAGTTGATTTCATGTTTTATGTATTCAGAAGAGGTAGCCACAATAAAATTAAAAAGGGTACAGATCTTTATCTGAAACTAACTAAAATAATAATCTACCTGATTCTACCTACAGCCATTGTTAATGTCCAAAGGATGATTAGTCCTTGTTTTCTCCCTTTCTCTCCTTTTTTCCCTAATAGGCCTATGTCCTCTATCATAATGGAATCCATTTCCCAGCTGCACTATAAGAATGAATAACAAGGAGGTTTGAACGATTTTTACAACATCCATTATAATCTTGAATATTTGCGGAGCCACACACAGAACTCTAGTTTCTTGTCAGTCCTTTATATTTCTCCAGTTAAGACATGATTACATGTGTTTTCCTATTTCCTTGGCATCCTTTGCACCTTATTTTATCAAAAGCCTGTTGATCCTCAGAGCTTCAATTTTCTCCCTGCTTTAGGGAACAGGGGAAAAATGAATGGTTCCCAGGACAAGGAGAGGTCTCTTCATAATGCTCCCCCATAGATTGTCCTAATACTACTTATTAGGAAAAAAAAGTATTACCATTGTATACGCTTTTGGGTGAAAAGAGCAAAAAAGAAATAGAAGTATCTTATTAGCAGTAAGTTTAAAATGACCTTGTGAACTCTACACAGTATTCTACACTCATTCTTTATTATAAATACTAAATGCTAGAATTCTAGTATTAACTAAAAGATTTAAACATTCTCCTGTGGACATTTTGGGTACAAAAGAGTAATACTAAATACAAAAGGAGAAAAGTTAAGGTGGACATGGGCGGCCACTCAAAACACCTTCTAATCGTCATAGAATAGCAAAGATTGCCAGTAAGCATGATAACGTGGAGGTCCCTTCCTCAGCTCTTACCAATGGTGTTCCATCTACAGTTCTCTGCAGTGACAAAAAAAAAAAAAAAAAGGAAAATAGAAACAAAAATGAGGAAACAAGCAAGCAGACAAGCATGAAACCATTAGGCCTTGTCTATAGTAAGTTTGTTGTAGTTAGGTGCCATGGAGTTGGTGTCCAATTCATAGCGACCCCACGTACCATAGGCCAAATGGTACCGTTAGTGCATCTCTGCTATTTGTGGGGCTTTCAATGGCTGATTGTGTTTTGGGGGATGGGGGAGGGAGGAGAACTGGGTAGCCAGGTCCTTCTCCCAAGCCTACAGCACCTTGTGTTCCCAAGTGGTCTCTCAACCAAGTACTAACCAGGACCAACACTGCTTAGTTTCTGAGAACTGATGGGATCCCATGCCACAGTTGTATGGCTGCAGGCATAGTGAGTTTAAATATGCAAAAGAAAATTGAGTTCTTTACTCAGTACCATGGTGTTGACCTAATCCCTCTATAATTACTATTCTTTCAAATGTATAAGGTGAAGACTTACAAACCAAAGGACAAAACATTGGCTTAAATTACCAGAAACATATATTACTCTGTTTTGAAAAAAGGTAGCCATACTGTTTTTTAAAAAGTACTGGTTGGGGTAAAGGTACGTAGATTCTTCTCTGGGTTATCTCTTTGGATTCTCTAAGATATATCTCCCTTACTTGTAAAATGATGATAATGGCTTCATATTCACAGGGTTGCTTTAAGGACTTACTAAGATAATACCACAAGTAAAATATAAAGATCAAATACATATTAACATGGTATCATTAACAATGAACATGAGTGAGTCTGGAGTGGTGGCACACACCTGTAATCCCAGAAAATAAGGAGACGGAGGCAGGAGGATCCCAAGTTTGAGATCAGATGCCATCTGTGTAATTTAGAAAGATCCTGTCTCAAAAAAAGTTAAAAAATGGGCTAAGGGTACAGCTCAGGGGTGCAGCACTTGCAAAGCATGCAAGAGCGAGGCCGTGGGTTCAACCTCCAGTACGGGGGAAAAAAATGAACATGAGTATGTTTGTCTTCAGGTAATCTGTTTTTATATTTTTATTCTATACCCTGAATAATTTTCCGTGGAACAGATTACACTAGAACTGTCATCCAATAATCTTTTAAACACATATATAATTTCATATTTCTTAGAAAAATTTAGCAAATGAACTATATAAAAAGACTCCACTGTACAGATGTCTACACATTTTACATGTTTAAATGTATATTTGTATGCATTTATTTGTTCATTTATGCTAATATAGCTATACACATATACTAATATATATCTACCTATACATTTATACATAAAGAGAAAGAACAAAGAAGATGGTGGAATAATTTTACTAAAAATGTAACAAAGCATTGTGCTAAGCCTCCTCTTTTCATTGGTTCATTTATCCATTCTTAGCTGTGAAATTATAAAACATGAAATACATAAGTTTTGTTTCTCATGCCTTGTACCGAGTGGTTACCAATTCAGTTGAATCTTGGTTTACTATAGAAATTCAGTAGTACCCAGAAACTTCTCACATGGGAGGGTCATAGAGATTAGACTGAAAAAGCTATTTCCTCTAAAAGGGTTTTTCATGATGGAAAATTTTCTGACTTGGCTTCGACTTGAAATGATGAATGCTTTAGGGCTCCCTCTGGTATGGTGATGCCTCCTCTTGTAACACTGACAATAGCCAAATTGAAAACAGTCCATCACAACTATCCTGCATGCCTAGAGTAGAGGCTGAGGCACACAAAAATGTGGATGATGACAACTGATGTCTGAAAATATTTTTAATGAATGCAGAGAAGAAATTGTACAGAGAAGGATTTTCTCTCCTGGTACAATATTCTGTCTTGAGCATGTCTCCTTTTCCTCTGTCAGGCTCCTGTTTAACCTAAGGTTTCATATCTGAGTATAAGGTATGCACAGAGAGAGTACATGTAAAGATTGGGCATTTACAACATTTAGGAAGAAAATACAAGGCCAGATTTGTCATTCAATTGAGAAAAAAGGTAACAGAGGTTTTATTAAAACTATTCTACAATATAAAAAAGAAAAAGAAGTTAAAAAGTAGGTAAAGATCATGGTTTCTAAAAATACACTAAACAAGAAAAACAAGGAAAAATTAGGTGGAATCAATTTTTGCTCTAATGAAATACATGTACAGCCGGGTGTGGAGGTGCATAACTGTAATCCCAGTGGCTCTGGAGGCAGAGGCAGGAGGATCCCAAGTTCAAGACCAGGGGCAGTCTGCGTAGTTTAGCAAGACCCTATCTCAAAAAAAGTAAAAATGATGGGCTGGGGGTGCAGCTCAGTGGTCCAGCAATTGAAGAGCATGCAAGTGTGAGGCCCTGGGTTCAACCCCCAGTACTGCAAAAAAAAAAAAAAAAAAAAAAAAAAAAAAAAAAAAAAAAAAAAAAAAAAAAAAAAAAAAAAAAAAAAAAAAAAAAAAAAAAAAAAAAAAAAAAAAAAAAAAAAAAAAAAAAAAAAAAAAAAAAAAAAAAAAAAAAAAAAAAA